>JBBPBX010081480.1:4134-11634 GCA_038048925.1 Garcialebias charrua | reverse complement strand
ACTGGCTGGCACCTTGCATGGCAGTCTACCGCTACTGGTGTATGAATGTGTGTATGAATGGGTGGATGGCTGGTGCTGTAAAGCGCTTTGGGGCTCCTCATAGGGGGCTGGAAGGTGCTATATAAGTAAGCTCCATTTACCATTTATCCAACAGACCTTACTGTAAATGCTCTGGACTGAGCGAAGCAGTGGAAAAGTACAGGCAGCCTCAGATCTTGGAGGAGCAACAAGCTAACATGCTAACAGACGGAGGAAGGACTAGCTCCCAGTAGGAAATTAACTCTTTTTTCCCTTCATTATGGCTGCAAATGTATGTGTTTTTTGATAATTGTGTAGGGTACTGTGTTAGGATAGGCTAAGTGCTTGGTAAAATACTGTACAGTATTGTACGTATAAGGTAGAGTTTGCACGTGTGTTCCGACTTACGTCGAAATTCGGTTTACGACGGCGCGTAGGAACGAAATTCCATTGTAAGTCGGGGACTACCTGTACATACATACATACATTCTCTTTATCCACATCTCCCTTTCTGGGTTGGAGTCCCTGATGCCCATATCCAGCCATCACTGTGTGAGAGGCGGGGGGCACCCTGGTCTCCAGTCCATCACAGGGACACAGAGAGACAAATAAGACAAACAACCATTCATTCTCTCATACATTTAGGGACAATTTAGAGTTACCCATCAGCCTAACATGCATGTTTTTGGTTTGTTTGGGGAAACCGGTGTATCTAGAGAAACTCCATGCATGTACAGAGAGAACATACAATCTCCACACAGAAAGGATCCCACCTGGGATTGGACTGGGGTGACCAGCTCGCTGAGAGGTGGAAGCTCTACCAACTGCACCACCATGCTGTCCTGTATGACCTTCATGTCCATGATCATTTCTGCACTCCCTGATCTGTTTTCTTGCTTCTTGTCAATGATGATTCTGAACATTTGAGGGTTCTTCAGTTTGTTACGTTCATTATGTCAGGCTGAGATGTACTCACTTCAGTTGTCCCGCAGAGTTCTGCACCCTGGACACGTACGTCCAACGTGAGCTGTACCTACCGATCATGTGCTTCCGGCGTTGTTTTTGTCTGGGAAATGAGCTGTGCAGTGACTCAAGCAGGCTGGCTGCTGGTAGGTTTTAAATCATTGAAAGCCCTTTATCTAATGCCTATTTGCCATTTCTGACTGATATGCCTCTCAACTTTTAGAAGTCCCTGTTTGTGAAAAAGCCTTCAGCTGACTGCAAGTGGGAACTGGTGAGTTTTTTTTTTCTTCGTTTGTTTGTGGAGTTAGCATGCCAGTGCTAGCCTCCAGGTTATTGTACAGGTGCTCCCCGACTTACGAGCGAGTTCCGTTCCTGCGAGGTGCTCGTAAGACGAAAATTCGTAAGTCAGAACCCGAAACACGTGTCGCTCGTAAGTCCGGATTTTTGGTCGTAAGTCGGAAAATGTATGCTAGCGCTGCGCCGAACACCCGTTTTTCAACACAAACGTGCATACTGGTTCATAAACATGCACAGAACTTTGTTTACAAAGGGTTAGCTAACACACTTTCATCTAAAAACACATACCAATGCTGTATTTTCTGTACAACTTTACTGTTCGTTAGTCCGCTCGTAAGTCCGGAACCTCGTATGTCGATGACGTCGTAAGTCGGGGATAATAATAATAATAATTAATTCAATTTATAACGCACTTTTCATTACTGAAAATCTCAAAGTGCTACACATATATTGAATGCTACACACATTCATAAACCGGTGGTGGCAGACTACAGTACCATGCAAGGTGCTTTCCAGTCCTACCGGGAGCAATTCAGGGTTAAGTGTCTTGCCCAAGGACACAACGACACATGGTGTGGGTCCCGGGAGTCGAACCGCCAACTTTCCGATCGGTAGACGACTGCCATTACCACTACACCACGGCCGCGGATAACCAACATTTATTTCAATTTGCTTATAAAAAATGATCAAACATTAATAATTTTATATACTAAATGTCACTGGTGGTGTTTTACTATTTCTTAAATCTGTATTGATCTAGAGAATGAAAACAAAGCCTCTTGCAAGTAACTAGCTCCTATCAACATTGAAACATTTAAGGTACATTTATGTGGTGAAATGCTATATGTGCTAAGGTGCATTAGGACCTTTAATATTAGGAATATTTAAGAGAACTGGTACCAAAAAAAGCTTGATTCTATTTACATTATGAACTTGTATTACTATAATAATGATAACAGAATATGATAGAAGAAGTGGTCCAAAATTTTAAAAGTGGAAGCAGCCCACTCCCGTTCTCTCTTCACCTCAAACAAGGTGAAGATGAACCATGTTTTATTAATGATAGTTATATACAAATGGATACACCTGATATATACAAATAAATACATGATCACACTTACTTTTCAGTATACAAACATATAGCCATTTTCCTTTCCTCTTGACTACCAGGAAAAATAAATATTGTCCAAGCGTAATATTTTATTATTTATATGGAAGAGAAAGGAGCCAAAACACACCCTTTCATATCTGTCTTTAGGACCTTGTAAATATTATAATTACTTTTTCATTTGTAGGCACTTTGTTTTGTACATTTTATTGCATGCTTTAGTATTTTTTGTTTGTTCTTTGTTGTTTTAGTGAGTCAAATTGGTTCTTCTCATCCTGAGCATTTAATTGTTCTGTTGACCCTGTGTTAATGTGCATTTGATAAATAAACACGATTGGAACATGGAACATTTTTCTTTTTTTTTTCTTTTTTGAGAAATAGTCCCCCCTTGGTGGACATTTCATAGGCCGCCACTGCCATCTGCCCACATATGAGTAATATTAATTAAAAATCATAAAAAGAAACAATAAAATGTGCAAATATTACCATAAATATCAACCGTGCACCCCACCAAAAAAAATAAAAGAAATTACAAAAACGTCCGCTCTCACCGCTTGTAATTCTCTCCTAATAAAATGTAAATCATCCATCAGAGCTGCCATCATTTCCATCCTAATTATCGTCATGACTTCCGACTCAATTAAAGCCAGATTATGGTGTCCACTATTGTATTACCATGTACTGTATAAAATAATGGTATTTGTATCATTATATATGTTGTTTTGTTGTTGTGGTTTCTCTGTTTTGTCTTTTTTTCTCTCCGCAGATCTAGAGGCAGACTTCAGTGATGTTGATGTGTGTTCTCTTTATACCTCTCTCTCTCTACTCCTATCTCCTTCTTTCCCTTTTAACCCTTTTCTGCCTTTGTTTTCTTCTTTGTCTTTTCATCCCAGTGTCCATTACATCTTAAACAAACCCAAAGTAAATCCTAATAAAGTTTTATTAATATATCAAGTGGAGCGTTAAGGCCAGACATAATGCTCTGCTTATGAAAGTAAATCTGTTGGTATCACCTCAACACTCAGACAATAATTCTGAATGTCACAATGCCGAACAGGACAAGGGGGAAGGGGAAAAAAAGAATATCTGACTTCAAATCTGATTCAACTGTTTCTCCAGAGCCCAGCGAAGGCGTGGGCGACACCTGTTGAAGTCATCCCACCTGCTGCAGCAGCTTCACCACAGCCCGGGGCTGAAACAGTATCTTCAGGCCGCACGGGCGGGGGCATCACTTTCTTCTATTTTTATTATTTTTATTTAGAGGCCATATTACAGCTCCATCTGAACAATCTGGCAATGACACCCATTTCAGAAAAAGATTCCACCACAGAGGTAGTGGGAATATAAATCTAAAAGGCCGTTTTTCAGGCGGGTCTGACGGGAGTCCAGCAAACCACTGCTAAAGCTCTGCCACCATCTTGCACTCACAGTTTTTAGCAGGGGCGGCCGGCCAATAGGGGGCGCTAGGGCGCCGCCCCACTGGAACTTCTGGACCATTTTACATTGAAGACTTTAAAAAATAAAATAAAAATGAAATAATAAAATATAAATCTAAAAAAGCTAAGTCTGGTCCTCTGGACATTCAAAAAACAAAAAAACAAAACAAAGCAAAAAATTGTAGAAACGTTTCGTCTTTCGTCCGAAAGACTTCCTCAGTCTGAGGTGCTGGGTTCAGCTCAGTCTTATAAATAGCACCCTCTCACAGTGTTACACAACCAGTTGGCTGATGACAGCCTGAAACCAGCTGCAACTGTCCCCCTCCTACAATGCTGTGATTGCTGGTATCACTCAGCCCTCTGTGAATAGCAAACAACCATCAGGGTGCTAACGATCCATTGTTAGGCTGATGGTCCTCCTTGATCATGTGAGCAGCTGGTTTCAGGCTGTCATCAGCCAACTGGTTGTGTAACACTGTGAGAGGGTGCTATTTATAAGACTGAGCTGAACCCAGCACCTCAGACTGAGGAAGTCTTTCGGACGAAAGACGAAACGTTTCTACAATTTTTTGCTTTGTTTTGTTTTTTTGTTTTTTGAATGTCCAGAGGACCAGACTTAGCTTTTTTAGATTTTTCTACCTGGATTATTGAGCATGCATCAGGGTAATAAAATATAAATATTTCAAAATATATGCATATATGTTTCTAGTTGTGTAGGATAAATATTTTATGAGTAATGATGAGTTATATTGTTTGTTTCAAAAAACATTTTCTGATTGGTGACGTATTTCCTGTTCTGAGGGCGCATCAATCTTATCCATAGACTCTCGTTAATAATGGCGCATGTGCAGTTATTCCACGACGTTACAAAACAATTGGAAGATGCTGGGCGCAGTTTTCACCGCCCTGAACACATCCAACGTGAGCTGTACCTAGATCATGTGCTTCCTGTTTTTTTTTTCTTCTGGTAAATGAGCCGTGCAGTGACTCAGGCAGGCTGCAGGTAGGAACTGGTGAGTTTTTTTTCTTTGTTTGTGGAGTTAGGTTGCCAGCAGGTTATTTTAATTTGCTTATAAAAAATGATCAAACATTAATATTTTATATACTAAATGTCACTTGTGGGGTTTTACTATTTCTTAACACTGTATTGATCTGGAGAATGAAAACAAAGCCTCTTGCAAGTAGAAATGCAGAAATATTTTAATCTCACTTATTTTCCTTTCTATAATTTATATATAATTTATTTATATATATATTTGTTTGTTCTTTGTTGTTTTAGTGAGTCAAATTGATTATTCGCATCCTGAGCATTTCATTGTTTGTTGACCTTGTATTAATCTGCAGCAAGGATTCTGTTGAGAGTTCGTAAATTTGAACATATTACGCCCATTCTCCATAACCTTCATTGGCTTCCTGTCACCTACAGAATTCAGTACAAAACTGCTCTCATTACACATCAATGCTTACACGGAACTTCACCAGATTATCTGAAGGATATTCTTGTTCCATACTCATCCACCCGGTCTCTGCGGTCACAGAACGGCAGTGACGTGCGTTCAGGGGTGGCAAGTTAGGCCACGCCTCCCCTGTCATCATGGAAAGAAAAAAAATTTAATTGAAAAAAATAAATGTAATTATTGTCTTTATCCTTTGATTTGCACTATAAACTTATTTTACTAAAAACTAAACCAGTTTAAAGTTGATTTTTATTCAAAATCGCCAGTTTTTCTTATTTAGCGTTCAAATACTCAGCAGAGACCTGCGCAGAGAGGCACCGGCTGCTTCACTTCAGATTGCGCAATCACTCGCTGACGTGCTGCAGCTGTGAGCGATTTGGGAAGGCAGGAAAATTCCTGCCTCTTTTATGTCACTATTAAAGCTGCTATATGTAACTTTTCTAACAATATATTTTTAACATATTTCTTCACTCTGTCACTAGATTGATGTTAGACAGGTAATCTCTGAAAAAAACTTTAAAAAAATATTGTCCCCTTGCTTCTCCAGGTGGTAAATAAGCATTTCTAAAAAGAAAAAGTGACCCGCCATTTTCCAGCCAATAAAAACAAAGTTTGTAACCAGCCAATAAAAACCGAGCTTGAATTTGAATCAGCCAATAAAAACAGAGCTTGAATTCAAATTTCAACAGACCACAAGGGGGCAGAGCCATATATGGCTCTGAGGGGGAGGGATCAGAATGCTTTGCTTGTTGAAATTTTTTCTAAGTGCTGATGTTCTACAGAAACTGCAGACTGAACCTTTAAAATGTCCAAATACTTTTGCTATATAAACTACATTTCTATAGTTTAGCTGGTGAATATAATGTCTCGTGTTTTTGTCTAAAACTGTATCTGTGCGCTGAGCGATCTCATAAAACGGCTGTGAAGGTGTCAGGTTACATCCACACACACACACAGGCGGCGAGCCTCTGGAGGCGGGGCTACTGAGCTCAGGGTTCTGTTTCAGCCTCGCGCTGCAGGAGGGAAAGTGACAGCGCAAACAGAGCAAAAAGAGTAACTTTTCACAATCTACAAATATCTAGAACATTAAACACTTAACTAAAAGTTTTAGTATTTTGTTAACAATTTAGTTTTGATCATTTTTAAACATCAGCACAGAGTTTACATTTTTAACATGATTTCCCAACTCCCTGTATTGAAATAAACCATCCCTTCAAACTACAGTAGTTCTGTACCTTGGCTTTGCAAAAATGTCAGTTCCCTTTAGATAGCAGCTTTCTCTCTTAACAAAATACATTTGAACATTTGAGGGTTCTATTACTAACAAAATATTATAGTCAACCAAATCATAAAACTTCAGTACTTTGAGTTGCTTAAATAATATAGATAGATGACAGTAAGGCTTTCTTGGAATAATTCTCACAGCTCTTTTCTGTAAAATAAAAATAGATTTTGTTATAGTTTAATTTAATTTATAAGTAAAAGTAAGGCTAAAATAATATTTTCTCCAAATTAAATGTGTTTTTTTGTGTGCTACAGTTTGTATGTGTAAAGATTGCTGATAGATTTTAAACACAACCCGTTAACTGCTGCCAATCAAATGGTGAATAAACTACTCTGTAGGGTTCATGTATTATAAAAGAAGAAACTAATGCTATCCAAAGTATCCAAACCACTGAAGAAGCTATGGCAGACAGAAGCCAAAACATGGAGAACATTTTTTTGTCTGTTTTCTATTATACATATGAAAAAGAAACTGCACAGTGCCTCACCAGCCATGAACCTCACCGCATGTCACTGCAGAACAGTAATCTCCTTCACATTCCGAGAACCAAATTAAGGACCATGGGAGACCGGGCTTTCAGTGTGGCTGCCCCCGCCTATGGAACTCTCTTCCTGACTGTCTGAGAGCCCCACAGTCACTGGTTGACTTTAAGAGCGGCTTGAAGACCTTTCTTTTTAAGCGAGCATACTCTGCTTCCTCATGATTCTACTTTTGAACTACTTTTGAACTCGCCTCTTTGAACTTAGTTGATACTGTTACTCTATTGATTTTACTTGTTTTATTACTTGTTTTATTTGACCTTTAATTTTGTTGCACTTTGTAGCACTTTGAGATTTTCATTAATGAAAAGTGCGTTATAAATTAAATTCATTATTATTATTATTATTAATCTGCATTTGAAAATAAACACTGTATTTGAACTTGGAAAATAAAATC
>JBBPBX010081478.1:0-15944 GCA_038048925.1 Garcialebias charrua | reverse complement strand
AATATTCACACAGACGGGGGAAGATGGGGGGGTGGGTGGAGGTGGAGAGGGAGTGGGGGGAAGGTTGTTAGTTTCTGCTCTGAAACTAACATTTCATAATGAAGGATAAAACAGCTGAAACTGTTTGTTTTGTCACTTAGCAAAATAACTCATGATCCACTAAACGATTTTTTGTAAACCTTCAAAAGTAATGAACGGTTGGACATCTACATTTAATTAACTTTAGTAGCAAACCCAATGAACCAAGCTTGCCTTTGCCAAATTATCTGGGGGAGGCGCAGGCACAGCTGCATCCCAAGGTTGAGCTGAAAAATAAAATAAAAACTTATCAGATGCTTCGCTCCTCTCGACTCATTCTGCCATATTTTTTCTATTGACTAAAGGTCTATCTTTCTCTCTATTTTGCCTTTAGACGGACAACCTTTTGTGCAAAGTGTTTCTTAATACATGTGAGCAAATAATATCAAACTGGAAAACCTTTTAGATCCAGTAATCACACTCAGAGCAGTTAAACACAGAAAACGCTGCAGGCAGGTTTAGCACGGGTGGTGGGGTTTGAGAAAGGCCCACAGATAAGGAGCCAGCTGCCTACACACACAAGAAAATGGGAGGAAGAAAAAGCAGAGGTGCAGGGCTCCAGAAACAAACATACACATAAAAAAAGACTAAACAAATACAGTACATAATGACGCGTCAAATATAAAAATAAACGTTCCTGTCTTAATGTCTCTTCTCGCCTGGCCGGACACACTAAACGTCCAATTTAAAGGTCTGGCAGCCAGCCTCACATTTCTGGTCTTGGCGTGTTTTTGGCTGCCCTCGCTTATAAATCACAGAAATCTTGGTTCTGCCAACTAGCGTGTGCGCAAAATTCGCCTAGTTATCGAAAAGCAGACACCTCATTCATAATTTCAAATCATCGGCTCAGGGTGATAGTTCCTGTTACTGTACTCAAATTGTTTTAAAAACGACATATCAACAAACACTATTTAACACTCACATTTCTTGCTGACCTGTGTGGATGTCTGGAAATCTCCGCCAACCCGACCCTGATCGCACCAGATGGACCGGCCAGAGACAAACCCAATCACTGGACTTTCTGCCATATTTACCGTGCCTCGCAGCTGCGCTCCGTTCAGAGGCCATCAGGAGCAGGTATTGGGAGAATGGGTTTTCGGCACCAAAATGATGGGGATTTTAAACCCCTGTTACCTTAATAAAAACCACACAAAGATAAACAAGAGAACAGTGTTAAATCAGACAAACAACTTTGCAAAGGGGAAGGGCTTTTAATGTCTTTTGAAACTTAGTTTGGTCTCAAATACATTGTCCTGCACAATTCCAAATTGTACTGGACATGACAAGCTATTTAAACAAGAAGCAGGTGGAGTTTGACAAGCTCTGACGTCTTACAGATAAAACAAACAAGTCATGGTTCTGATCAAACAAGAACATCTAGTCCAAACATTTGTCAAGGCTAGAAGACTGTCTTTTCTGTATCAAGAGAAAAGCAAACAACATGTTTGTACTATCAAATATAAGTGTTTAAAGGGAACAGAGAATATTTGATATAAGTGAGCTGGGTTATAATTATTGGGTCAGAGTAATTAGTTTTAGATGATAAATATTGAACATCTCCATCATTAATAATATTTCTCAGTTGGAAAGGAATATACACATTGCTGGCATAAAGAAAATTCAGAAAATCTTATGGCATATATGCTCAAACTGAGGTTGCTATTGAAAAATTAAATGCTCTAAATAATGTGTTAGGTTTAAATTACAAGTTCATGCAAATTATACAATTTTAATTAATTCATCTGAAAAAAAGATGCAGTTGTCACTAGTTTTAATGAAAACCCTGTATCTGCCTATTCCTCGACATTTCATTTTTGTAATACATCGTCCTTTGCATGTTATGGGTCAAAACTAATGCACGCACATGCACGAGAGGTGTGTGTGTGTGTGTGTGTGACAGTGAAGTTAACCATTCATTGCTCTGTGTGTATAAGCATACAGTTTAACTATACATAAGACTGTTTTGTTTATTGTGTTTTGAGGTCTTCATATTTGTCTTCAAAAATGACAGAAGCTGTTCTTCATCATTTACAGGTGGAGCAGACCAGACAAATCGCGCTGAAGTGTGCGTTCATGTGGAGCGACTGATTGGCCAAAGAAAATCTTTCAATCTTCTGGATGGGACCTGCACCCGATTCTGGAGGACATCATACACACCTGTGCTTACGCGACTCTTTTTCAAGCAAGGTAACGGTTTTCCTCTTTTCATTCAGACTTTGGACATTAACTTTATTTTCTATGCAAAATACAGAATGTGTGCAATTATTGAATGTAATAATTTAAATAAAAATGAAGCCATTTCAGTAATGTACAGTTTATTACCCAAAAAACTGGTAGAAACATCTTGATAACGTGCAAACTTCAGCTGGATTTTAATCAGTAAAATGAGAAAAGCTTCTGTTGTAATCATCTTGACATTGTGCAAAAACATCACAGGGAACTTCACAATTCCACAACTGTTTGCGTGTTTCTGCCTCAATTAAATCTGATTGTGCTTGTGAGACATTTAAAGATGTTTTGAACTTCTGGCAGGTCTCTCTGATGGTGTGGAGACTGGACAGGGGGCCGCGGCCGTCAGCTACGTCATCTGCCAGAGTGTCTGGATCGAGAAACCATAGCCAGGGGCTTTGAGCATACCTCAAAAGAAAAAAACATGTAGCTTTAAAATCTAGACAAAATAAAGGAATTAAAGAAACATACAGATAAGCGTTAGTGGTTTTTAATTATTTTGAATTTCAATCAAGCTTTTTTAAAAAAAATTATTATTCTAGTTGTTGGTGAAGTTTGACTGAAAGTCACCTTTCTGGGTATTTGTGTTATAAGCATAATATGAAATTTCTGGAGGAACACTGATTAAACTCACTTTAAAACTTGCAGCTCATCCCAAGTAGCAGATGCAGTTCGTTTTTGGGGCTGGTCCCTTCCATGTACAAGGTAACTGGGTGCAGGTTGGTTTAGAATGTATTTCCAACATGGTTGCAGCCACCTCCTTGTCTGCAAAAACAAACACAATATACAACCATATTGTATGTGTCATTATGGAATTCACATGCAAAATATATTGTTTGTAATATATTTAAGGTTTATCACACATTTAACTTTACGTCTAATAAAGTGTAAGCTGTATAAACAGCGTGTCAAAAGTGCAATATTAAATACGTTATCAAACATAATTAAATTTTCCCAGGAAAGCTAATAAATGTATCTCTTGGGATAGTTTTTATTTTTCACATCACAACATCACCAATTGTCTCAAGTTTAATTTAAAAAATAGTTTACAGAAATCAAATAAGAAATAAGGACGCTGCGAACATTTGTGTGACTGACTCAAACGTCGTGTTTTTGTTTACATACTGTGCTAATACTGACGGCTCTTATGAAGACATGGCGCTAGTTATAGCAGCTAACAGAAGATGTTAAACCTGTAACAATAACCAAATCAGTCTAAATATCAGAAGTATTGGCGTGAGAAATTTAAAACATTTATTTCTGACGCTTGGATATACAGGTTGTTGACAACTACACACAACGACTCACCCTGCTGGACATTCGCAAAAAGCCTGAAGGATTTCCCCATTTTCCATCAGCGCACACAATCACCTCCTCTCGTATCCCGGCACAATGTTCAGGCATTTTGACCAGTGGTTGTCCACTATTTTAAGAAATCAAGCTTCTAAAGTACAACTTGCTATCATTACGAAGCTCATCGGCTCCTTCCTTAGTCCCTACTTCCGTTTTCGTTTCGCTGCGGCATTTTGCCGTCCAATCAGAACGCTCGTTTCAGGCGAGCTTTGCGTGATGACGTCAACTGGTAAAAGGTCTATTTATTTGTACAAATTGTCTCCTATCTTTTAAATAGCTAGATACCCACTGTAATGCTGGTCCTCTAATACCATATTTGTTCCATTTTCAAGGAGAATGGTGTGATCAATAGTATCAAATGCTTTTTTTAAATCAACAAAAATACTGATACAATATTGTTTTTGATCGACAGCAGTAGTTATTTGTTCCATTAATTCCATGAGAGCCATTGATGTAGAGTTTTTTGATCTAAACCCATACTGACTGTTGCTTAGAATATTTTGTTTATCTATAAATTGATCTAGTCTGTTCACAAATAGTTTTTCAAGAATTTTTGAAAACTGTGGTAACAAGGATATAGGTCTATAATTGTTGAACACACATTTATCACCATTTTTAAAAAGAGGAACTACCTTAGCTACTTTCATATTATCTGGAAATATTCCTGTTGAAAATGATAAATTACATATATATGTAAACGGCTCAATAACATGGCTCATTATGTCCTTTACAAACATCATATCCATGTCCACCCAGTCTTTTGATCTCTTGTCTGTAAGATTTTTTACTACATTCATTATTTCCTCTTTGTTAGTTCCATTTAGAAAAATACTATTTGCACAACCTGTAATTGAATGGATCACATTATTATCTACCTTTGGTATTTTAGCTGCAAGGCTTGATCCAACATTCACAAAATATTGATTAAATCCACTTACAATTTCATTTTCATCATGAACTTCATCGTTGTCTTTTACAAAATATTTTGAAATACCAGTAATTTACTTATGATATCATCTTTAAAACATAAAAACAGCCATAATTGCTTATAATAAATTATTAAAATGGAGGAGTTTAAGTATCTTGGAGTCTTGTTCACAAATGAGGGAAAAATGGAGCGAGAGATCGGTAGGTGAATAGGTGTGGCGTCTGCAGTGAAGCGGGCGCTGTACCGGTCTGTCGTGGTGAAGAGAGAGCTGAGTCAAAAGTTGAAGCTCTCAATTTACCGGTCGATCTACGTTCCTACCCTCATCTATGGTCATGAGCTTTGGGTTGTGACCGAAAGAACGAGATCACGGGTACAAGCGCCGAAATGAGTTTTCTCTGAAATGAGTGTCTGGGCTCTCCCTTAGAGATAGGATGAGAAGCTCAGTCATCTGGGAGGAACTCAGAGTAGAGCCACTGCTTCTCCACATAAAGAGGAGCCAGCTGAGGTGGCTCAAGGCTGAGTTAGACTCGCGCTTTGGTCCGCAGGCTGGAGCGCGCGCGCTGCGCGTGCACTGTGCCGTGCGGCGAAATGCGTTTACAGTGTTGCCTCTGTGTTTATAGTTGTCCCACGGCGGCGCATGGCAAAGTGCTGTTCTTTTACGGACCAGCAGGAGGCAGTACCCTCTAAAACCTGTGCATATGTTGCAAGAAAGGTGTAGAAGAAGAAATCTACCGTAGAAGAAGAACTGTTTGAAATCACACAACAAAAACAAATAGCTTTCCGCTCGCGTGCTGAACTGTTGTCTTTATTTGCGGCTTTAATGCATGGAGTCAGCGGAGGAGAAAGCGATCACGTGACTTTTGGCGAAAAAACAAAAGAAAAGTCCGACTCCAGATCAGGAACGAAGGAGAATTTAATACATTTTGTGTCACAAAACATTCCTCCATGCGTCGCGACTCCGTCTCCACGACCACAGCGGCGCAAACAGCTGCAGGCTCCGGCGTGAAGAGGGTGAAGGCTGTCGGTGGGGACCTGTCAATCAAATCGTAGCGCCCACCGCGCGCGCATAGGCTTGCAGAGTTTCAAAAATTCAGAGGTGCACGACACGCGCTAATCCCACGCGCGGGGCCAACGCGCAGGGACGGGGACTTTGAAATTGCGTCACTTTTGGAGCGTGCACACCCTCGCGCGCTGCGCGACGCGTCGAGTATGAATCTAGCTTCAGGAATCTGGTTAGGATGCCTCCTGGACGCCTCCCTGGTGAGGTGTTCTGGACACGTCCCACCGGGAGGACAGGAAGACCCAGAGGAAGACCCAAGACACACTGGAGGAGCTATGTTTCTCAGTTATCCTGGGAATGCCTCGGGATTCCCTCGAAGGAGCTGGACCCAAGTGGCTGGAGAGAGAGAAGTCTGGGCCTCCCTACCTAAACTGTGACCTGACCCTGGATAAGCAGAAGAAAATGGATGAATGAATGGATTAAATTGTTAAGATATATACAGTATTATCACAGTATTTGACTTTGGAGAAAAATTAACTTATTAGTGCACACAAATAGGAGACAAAAGGCAGTTGCAAACAAGTCCATCTGGCCACTCCGTACGTCCTCTTTCTGTAATAACACCACCAGCTTTCGGACAGTTCCTGGACACACAACTCAAAATAAAGAGAAAAAAGTACAACTTACTGTGAAGAAGGGTAATTTAAGGAAGTTTAAAATCAGTTTTGTCTGTTCCTCTTTGAAGAAAGTCTTCCCTATTCCAAATTTACAGTGCATTTTGTTTTAGTACACATTTAGAACTTTAACACCCCTATTTTACATGTTATTTTATTCATTTGATTATTTTTTTAATACTTATCGTAAACCCACTAAACAAGTTAAATTACAGCCATGTGCTGCATTAATAAGTTCCTTCTCTCATTTTTTGTCCCTTGCTCACACTGATGGCTGCCTGGATGTTTGTATTGGCATTTAGAAATGAGTTGAGCTCAAACACAACAAAGTGCACAACTGCTCCGCCTTTTGGGGTTGACGGTGAAAGGTTATCATGTTGATCTTTGGCTTGCACGAGCTGTATGGAGTGTGTCTCCACACATCTGTCACAATCCAGAGGATCTGCCGAGCCTCCACATGCACACAGAATAAGATGCACCCTGCAGATAAACTCTAAAGAACACTAAGGGCAGTTTGTGTTGGGGAGACTGCAGCACATACACCATGACAGAGCCTTTCTTGTTAGAAACTATACCTCTAAAGGCTTTTGTTGCTACTAATAAATTGGGAAATGAAAATTCATCTTTGAAAACATTAACCAATGGATTTAGGTTTTGTAAAATTTTGCATCAAAAATCTTGTTTTATATTCTAAGGATGATTACCGGTAGCTGTGGTGGCCACTGTCAACAGACAGTGTTGACGCCAATAGTAAATGGTAAAGAAAGTTTGAAACAAAAACTTTATACAATCTGTTAGCCCTTGAAAAATATGTTGGAGATTTCTTCCAGGTACCAGACCATATTTCAAATCAATATCTGTAAACTTGACTCGCCAAGGGGTGTGGTGGTGCAGAGGTTAGAGAAGGTGGGCCTGTGATCGGAAGATCGCCGGAACAACTCCCCGTACTGACAACATCAAAATATTGTGGGAAAGGTCAAAGTCAACTTTATTGTCAGAACTGCAATATGTACAGGACATACACAGGATTGAAATTGCGTTTCTCTCAGTCCCTCGGTGCAACAGTAACCATTTAAACACTAAAACACTGAAACATATAATAAACATAAGCATAAAATAGTAAAAGTGTAACACTGTCCTGAGTTTTTGCATAGTGGTACAAAAGTATGAAAATTTACACCAACACTAAAACTAAAACACTAAACATTTAATGAACATAATACTGTCCTGAGTTTTTGCATACTAGTATAAAAAAAGTATAAAAAGTATAACTATAAAATAAACTAAAGGTTCTAGCATTGACATTTGCAAAGTGGCAAAGCAGCATATGAGTTAATGTACACAGTATATGTATGAGGTAGTAGTTGATGTTGGTATAGAGGCAAAAGTGGCATATGCAGTAAGGCACATTGGGCATCCTTAAATAAGGCTGGTCAGAGAATACTGTATCAGCAGTGGTGTAGATATAAAAGTAGTGTAAATGTAAACAGTAGTAATAAATGTAAACAGTAGTAATAAATGTAAACAGTATTAATAAATGTGAACATTGAATGTAAGCAGTAGTATGTAAACAGAGAATGTAAACAGTAGTATGACTATAGGCAGTAATGTAATACAAACATTAGTGCAAATATGAGAAGTAGTGCAAACTGAATGAGCACATGACCGAGAGTTTAGTGAATAACCCGTTGGTGAAACACCCATATCTGTCTCTATCCTCATTTGTCCCACTCTGGGCTCTGATAGACAAACTATCTACACTTGGACTAAGCCCCTCTATTTGTAACTGGGTACTAGACTTCTTAACAGACAGACCACAGTCCGTGAAGATCCACAACTTCTCCTCCTCCACCATAACCCTCAGCACTGGCTCTCCTCAGGGATGTGTGCTGAGCCCCCTTCTGTTCACTCTGCTCACATATGATTGTACAGCCACACTTCCAGGCTGTCATATTGTTAAGTTTGCAGATGATACAGCGGTGGTGGGATGCATCACAAACAATGATGAGTCCAGCTACAGACAGGAGGTGGAACACCTGGAGAGCTGGTGCAAAGAGAATAATCTTCACATGAATGTGAAGAAGACAAAGGAGATGATTGTGGACTTCAGAAGGAACAAACACACCCATGCCCCACTGAAAATAGGTGGGTCTGCAGTGGAAGTGGTCTCCAGCTACAAATACTTGGGTGTACACATGAATGATAACCTCAGCTGGAGCAACAACACCACCAGCCTGATCAAGAAAGGTCATCAGAGACTCTACTTCCTCAGACGGCTGAGACGAGCTGGTCTGAGCAGCCCAGTCCTCACCTCCTTCTACAGGTGTGCAGTGGAGAGCATCCTGTGCTCCAGCATCAACGTGTGGCATGGAGGCTGCACAGTTGAAGAGAGGAAAGCTCTGCAGAGAGTGGTGAAGGCTGCACAGAAGTCTGTTGGAGTCAGTCTCCCCACAATCACAGACATTTATACCTCCAGATGCAGGAAAAGAGCCACCTGCATCATGAAAGACCTCACTCATCCAGCACACTCACTCTTTGCCCCACTCCCCTCAGGACGGAGGTTGAGGAGCATCAAGTGTAGAACCACTAGACTGAGGAACAGCTTCTACCCTGAGGCTGTTAGACTCATGAATAAATAAAAATAAAATAAAAAATAAACACTGCAAAATATCACATCATACTGATGCTGATCTGTTTTCTTGTTGCTGTGTTCATCTGTGACCATCTGCTCATACAAACTCATGTTCGTGCTGCTGTTTATTCCCACTATATTAGGCTTAGTGTATTACTAGTTGATGTTTTTCTTAGTTAATTCTAGATGTTATTACTGTTTTTCTCTTTCATTTGTTGTTGGATGTAACTGGGACCTCGTGTACATAATCTCGTTTTCATCACATGTACCACATGCGGTGCAAATGACAATAAAGACTCTCTGACTCTGACTCTGACTTGAACACTGCCCTTAACCATCTGCTCCCTTAGGTTCCCTAAAAGGCAGCCTTCTGCTCCACACAGAGGGATGAGGTAGCTCCATGGTCTGTGGTTGTGTCAGGAAGGGTATCCGGCATAAAAACAATTACCAAGTCTTCATGTGAGTTAGTTCGCTGTGGTGACCCCAGAAGAAGGGAGCAGCCGAAAGAAAAAAATCCTGTAAACTTGTCTCAGCTATAGCCAGTATAGTATTTGCCAGGGTTGATTAGCTGTGGCAGTCACACTGAATCAGATAGACTGCAAAAGTTCAACAACTTTGAATGTGAAGCCAATGAAAACTTGCTGAAAGTTTTGTTAAAATTCATCCAGACAGACAAGCAAACACAAATTCATTTTCACAGGCAAAACAGTATTACATATTTCTGGGCAGGAGTTGATAATATTGTTTTAAAAAAAAGTATTCATACAATATGAAAAATGGGCTAATAGACCTGCTAATGCTCTTGGACTAAACATGGTGTGCTTCTTTTTCAGAATACAGTATGTAGTTCTGAGCAGGAAAGCAAGTCCTTAACTAAGAAGACAAAACCACATTAACTGTCATGTTGTATTTAGCTGCATAAAAACAAACTCTTGGTAAAAATTTACATTTACTATTAGGTTTAGATGTAAAACACTCGTGCACTCCTGCCCTAGCCTCTTTTTGGGTACTCAGGCAGACAATAAAAACAGACCAAGGGAGGGTAATTTGACAAAAAAAAAAAAGAAAAGGAAAAGTTGGCGCAAAAAGTGAATCGAGGGTGCAAAAGCAAACAGAGGAAGGAAGGAGTGGGAAGAGGAGGTGGGAGAAAATGGAGGAGGGAACTTGGCAGGGGAGAGAAGGTGGTGGTGGTGGGGAGACTAAAACTGAGTGAGGACAAACTCCAATAAAAACAGTGTGTCAGATGTAATCAGTTCGTGCACAACGGGAATAGCCTGTTATGACCCACTTCTACTTCTCGGCCAGGAGTGACAGGACACCCTGGCTCATGACCCCAGTTTCAAAGGCAGAAAGATCTTACAGAGCAAAACAAAACAGGAACAACTGTCAATCACTAACATCCACAGCAACATGTCAACAAATGTCGCTGCAGATGTTCGACAATGTCCGTCTGATGTGCCAACAAATCTGACCTGTAGTTATGTGATGTACTTCTGTACAAACAGCCCAGATATGCATCATTATATCTCACACACATACATCAATGCACATCCAGGGTTATGTTAACTGCAGCTGCTGGGACAGACGTGCAAAATGACCAGCTCTGCTTCCTGTTTTTCTGGAAATGAAACTATGTCAAAGGCAGTGATGTTGGCAGTCCTAAACTGATCCCCAAAGAAAGCTCATTCAAATCCAAATCTATGCACACACAAAGACGCAAAGATGATGCTAATTCTCACAGAACCCTATGAAACGGAGCAGGAACACAACAGGGGCTCTGCTGACCATGATCCAGCCTCATGAATTCAATCAGGGATTTGATCCCTTGCAATGACTCCAAACAGGACATGCAAATTACGATTTTCTGAGGCTTCTAGTAAACCAGCTTTACATTGTCACTTCCAGCGTCATGTCCAGATGGCAGTGAGGTTATAACAGAGTTTAAATAATAATAATAATGTGTATGTGTTGTCATCATGGTATGTTCTCATACAATGGTGAATTTGGATCTCTGCATTTAACTCATCCACCCCAGGTGGAGCAGTGGGCAACTACTGAAAGTGCCCTGGGTAGCAACTGGGGATGGGGTGTCCTGCCACGAGATGTGCAATTTTAGGTCCCATAGTTTAGAACTCAAACGAAAGGTCTGTTAGGCTCATTTCCTGTGTGCCTTGCATCCAGCGTTAAACAAAAATCATCTCGAAAAGGGACAGAGATATAGCTATTTTGGTCAAAGTTTGTAAATTATGTTTTTACCCCCTCATGTGATACTGGGAGATGACATAAGATGCATTAGGGCCCAGGGATTGTGTTGAGAATGACTCTTAGCCACCAACACACCTCATTTTAGCTTAAAAACTATAAAACTGACCACTTTGGTGGGTGTTGGGTAATTTTTTAAACACAGCACTCAAATTTAAAACTAAGACAGATGATCGACTTTTTATTCCTAAAAATAGAAGACACATGAGAACTAGCTAACATAAACAGTTCCCTTCAGAAACATGAGCTTCAGGGAGTGCTTGAAAAGGATACGGGACACCACTCTCGCTGACCCGAAACATAGGCAGCCCGACCCCGGCGAGCTGCGTCCCCATCTCGGTGGAGGGACAGGCTGAGAGCGGCTGACCGAAATCAGAGCGCCTGCCCCAGACTGAACAAGAAAAACACATCGCTAAAGCCACGGAGCTCGAATGTTTACCAAGAAATTGCTAAAATTCATCGTAATTAATGACCAACAGCTATCAGCTGTAGAAAATGAAGAATTTCACATCTTGATACTTGCAGCCAAGATATAGTTTACCCTGCAAGAGATATTTATCAGTACAACAGTAGACAATCATAAAAGAGCATATGAATTGAAATTACAAGAAAAATGTATAAAAAAGTAACAAAAACAGCTACATTATAAAGCGATGTAAAATACTAAAAACAGGAACATGTGTTGTTCCCTTTCAGTCAGTTCACTACGGTGCAACATATCATATGGGAATTGCGCCCTCGCGCAGTTCACCTGAAGCATTACAATCACGCCTTTTAAGGCAAGTGAGACTTCGGCGTCACCAGGGGCTCGGCCCCCCTGGTATAAAGAATGCCACACGTCTCACGTCTGCAATCTATTTGCACTTCACCTCGCTTCACCTTGAACATTGCAGACCTCGTACTGGCTGGACTGCCCAACTGGAGGTGAGCCTGCTCCCTACCCAGGGTGCCACTACGAGGGATTTCATCCGCGGAGCTCTGTTTAGCCCTGCTACTAACTGAGAGCTTCCTCACGCTTAGCACTGCTAACGTAAACATCGCTGTTTCGGGTCTGTTAGCACTGCTAACTGGCTAGCTCCCCACGGTTAGCTTGGCAAACTGGGAGCTCCCACGAAAAGCGCGAGGACGATGTTGAGCTTGCTTAGCGCTGCTAACGAACGGACGACGAAGGTCTTCATTTGTAAGGTATGCAGTGCTGGGTAACCCTAATCCAAAAATTAGTTCCGCTATTTCTAAAGCGCTTATTAATTTATTTAGGTCCGTAATTTCAAAAGCGCTTATGTATTAGCAATGCTAGCGGAAGCTAATGCTAATTCGCTAACGTGCAAATGGCGAACTACTTTTTTAAATCCAGCAGATTTGACCATTTCGTGAAACTGTCAAGCTCAGAAAAACCTTGTGCTATAAAGTCAGCTAAGAAATATATTTTTTCTCAGCAAAGAAATAATTGTTTTTACCGTGTTTTGTTGTAAAGTCCTTTGCTTCTGTGGTCGCCGCCATTTTGAACAGGGCAAATGGCGAACTACTTTTTTAAATCCAGCAGATTTGACCATTTCGTGAAACTGTCAAGCTCAGAAAAACCTTGTGCTATAAAGTCAGCTAAGAAATATATTTTTTCTCAGCAAAGAAATAATTGTTTTTACCGTGTTTTGTTGTAAAGTCCTTTGCTTCTGTGGTCGCCGCCATTTTGAACAGGGCAAATGAGGCGCTGACGCGTCGCGTAGGCCGCTGAGAAACATCCATAAGTTCACCCTCCATGTTAAAAACTCTTCGTCTGACTCTTCGAAAACAAGCAATAAGGCTGCAGAGTAACACACTGGCTGCTAACTGAATGTAGACTGCGTACAGTAACTGTACAGTACTGTACATGTATTCATTTATTAAAAAAAATCTTTTTTTTTAACTTTTTTTCTTTCTTTTTTTATAAATGAATACATGTACAGTACTGTACAGTCAACAAGCACTTAGCCTATCCTAACACAGTTTTTAAAGATGAAAGAGTGAGTTGAATTGTCTCCCTTTCACATAAAGGGAGCTAGCTCCCTTTATGGGAATGGAGCCTGCAGGGAGGAGGGAGACAATTCAACTGACTCCTTAACTGTGTTAGGATAGGCTAAGTGCTTGGTGACTGTACAGTACTGTACATTTATCTATTTATAAATAAAAAACAATAAAAAATAAAAATACTGTATATACTGTATATTTTTAATAAATAGATAAATGTACAGTACTGTACAGTCACCAAGCACTTAGCCTATCCTAACACAGTTTTTAAAGATGAAGGAGTCAGTTGAATTGTCTCCCTCCTCCCTGCAGGCTCCATAGGGAGCTTGCTCCCTTTATGTGAAAGGGAGACAATTCAACTTATTCCTTCATCTTTAAAAACTGTGTTAGGATAGGCTAAGTGCTTGGTGACTGTCCAGTACTGTACATGTATTCATTTATAAAAAAAAAAAAAAAAGTAAAAAAAAAAAAAAAAAAAAATTATTATTATTATTATTTTTTTTTTTACTATGTGATCCTACTTACGAATTTTTGACATACGAGCGCCCCCTAGGGACGGAACTCGCTCGTAAGTCGGGGACTACCTGTACGGGGCAGATGCGCTCTCAAGAGGCGTGCCCCTCCCCACGGAGTGGCGTCTACACTCACGTATTGTGGACCAGATATGGACACGATACGGAAAAGCAGACATAGATCTCTTCGCGTCCAGGGAAAATGCCCACCTTGTTATATTTCACTCCATACGGGACGTGAACGCACCACTAGGGCTGGACTCGTTTGCACACGAGTGGCCAGAAACAAGGCTTTATTATGCCTTCCCACCTGCAGCTTTGATCCAGGCAACACTGGAACGTGTGCGCAAGGGAGCCCTCTCACTGATTCTGGTCGTCCCAAAGTGGCCGAAGAGGGCCTGGTTTGCAGAATTTATTTCACTGCTAGCAGGAACACTGTGGCAGCTGCCGGTGCACAGGGACCTCCTGTCACAGGCCCACGGCCAGATATGGCATCCACGCCCAGAACTCTGGCGGTTATGGGTCTGGCCCCTGAGAGAAGCAGATTAATAGCCTCAGACCTGCCCATTAATGTAATTAATACAATTCAGAGTGCACGTGCTAAAGCAACACAGACGCTTAATGCACGTAAAAGGCGTGTCTTCGAGGCCTGGTGTTTAGAGAGGAATATCATTCCATATTCTTGTAATGTAGCTCAGGTTCTCACTTTTCTGCAGGACCTGTTGGAGAAAGGTCGCTCCTTTTCCACAATTAAAGTCTTTTTCTCTGCTGTTTCAGCGTGCCATGAGGGATGGGGGGTAAACCACCCTCTCATGATTTGGTTCATGAAGGGCGTGTTGAGAAAAAGGTCTTTGAGAAGAGTTTTAGCCCCCCAGTGGGATCTAACTCTCATGCTCTCTGTGGCCCACCATTCGAGCTTCTAAAGAGCATTCAAATTGATTTGCTGTCTTATAAGACTGCCCTGCTCTTAGCTCTATGTTCTGCAAAGCGTGTGGGTGACCTGCATGCACTGTCAGTCAATCACCTGTGCACTCAGTTTGCTCAGGATGGGTCAAAGGTCATCCTACGCCCAAACCCTGAATATGTGCCTCAAGTCCCAACTTTGAATTACAGAAGCCTGGGCTTTGAACTGTCAGCCTTTCCTCCTCTGCCTGTTCTGACTGCTGAACAGAGGCGCCTAAATGCGCTCTGCCCTGTGCGGGCCTTGAGCATCTACAGGAAACCCTTGAGGTACGACACCCGCGACCTATGGCAACTCAGACTTACGATTTTATGATATTTAATAAAAATATGAAAAAAAAAATTATTATAATTTTTTTTTTTGTGTTTAAATTTTATTAATTTCATGTGTACAGCACTTTGTTGCAGCTGTGGTTGTTTTAAATGGCTTTATAAATAAAGTATAATTATTAATATTATGTTTTTATTACAATTTTAGCGTATTTACGCAACTTCCGGTCGTTTCCGGTCGCCATTTTACAATTCCCAAGTGCGGTCAATGGAGCTCCGCCATAGAGGCTCCTGTCAGCTGGCTCTGGAGGACCGTGTGTCCGATCAGGGTTGCCTCATACGGATAAATTAGCTGGAAACACTCGGTCAACTCTGTGGACGTCTCAGGCCCGGAGGAGCAGCCGCCGATCGCCCCGCGATCGCTCCCACAACGCCGCCCGACATGCTAACGACAGCAGCTAACAGAGCAGCTAACACAGGCGAAGACACCGAGCCGACATGCCGCGGAGGGGCCATCTGCGGCCGGGAGCTCGCCGCAAATGTCCGCCTGGCAGCCTAAGATGTCGGGGGACACTGAGCTAACGCGGAGATACAAAGCTGACAGCCTTTTTGAATGAACTGACATGCTAACAAGTGCTGCTAATGGCGGGGCCTAACAGCAGCTAACGCCGAGCAGCTTGTTTTGGATGGAGGAACATCGCGGAGAAACGGCTTTGAGTAAGTTTTTTTTTTCTGGCTCCAAATGTATGAAGTTAAGAAGCTAACAGTCCTTCTTTTAAACAGTTTTGACCACGTGTGTGCGTGTGGAGCGTAAGGAAGCTGGGGGAGCTCGGACGGGTGCAAGAGCTAATGCTAAAAGACGAAGGCAGGCTTTGACCAGCTCAAAGTAAGAAATTATATTTTTTATTTATTGTACAGTATTCATTTACTGTACATGTAAAGTTCTGTGCATGTTTATGGCCTAGTATGTCTG
Organism: Garcialebias charrua; assembly: GCA_038048925.1. Taxonomy (NCBI): domain Eukaryota; kingdom Metazoa; phylum Chordata; class Actinopteri; order Cyprinodontiformes; family Rivulidae; genus Garcialebias; species Garcialebias charrua. The sequence continues at coordinate 69 of JBBPBX010081478.1, read as the reverse complement.
CTTGTTCAGTCTCATGCCGTTAAATATGTGTGCGGCGCTCCGTTAGCGGTATAGCCGCGACCTATGTCA
>JBBPBX010081477.1:0-15945 GCA_038048925.1 Garcialebias charrua | reverse complement strand
GCGTGAAGCTCCGAAACTCAACCGCTGCTCTGTGGTTGAGCGGCACCTGGAAGGCCCACTCCATCTCATCGTCATTAGGAAAACTGTTAGGGTGGTTTGGTGAGAGCAGCTCGGAGGTCGAGGTGCCGTTTGGTAAAGTGAGAGAGATTCTGGCAAGAGCTGAGAGAGGAGCAAATCTGTTAAACGGTGGCAGTGAAAGATGCACATGGAAACAGATACAAACAACAAAACAACTCACTTCTGATCTTCTCCTCTACAGTCACATCAATCCGGTCATTCTGGAGCTTCTGTCCTGCGGGGATGTCCACAGAAAGGCTGCCCTGACCCAGGACCTGCGCTCTGCTGATGGAACCAGACCTGCAGTATTTCCCTACAAGAACCTTTCTTGTAGCCAGCGTGAAGGTGTGTCTATCAGGACATGTTTCTGATGGACTGATCTGTCTCAGGCCCGTCTTACTGAAGTCTAACTTAAAGGCTTTTTGTGAAGCTGTTATGTTCCAGGTGAACCTGCGTTTAAAGTCCAACAAACTCTGCAAACCAGAGTCATCCAGGTTGATGTGGTTGCTGCACAAGCTTGTGCTGCAGTCTGAGTGGAGAAATGACTCTGTTACACTTTGAAAAATACTAAAATAATAAATCAAGATGGAGACTTCCAGTGCGAGCCTCACCTATATTTTGCACAGTTTCTACAGTAAATACATCTTGAGGTTTGGAGCAGTCAAACTCCACAGAGACAGGAGTGTTGTGTTGTAACACCAGAGAGGTGCTACATTGTCGTGAACTACCTGAACCTGTGCACACTTTGCAACTTTTATCTTCACTGTTGCTGATGTTGAGGGTGGAGCCTGGATCTGGAGAAAATGTGAACATCTGGACTCCTGGAAAACCGGGAAGAGAATGTGAAAATTTCATTAGAGAAATTGCATTTTCACTAAAAAAGGTAGTTTGAATGGCGAGTTATGAATGACTTCTGAAATTAGTTGAAGCTAAACCTGAGACGAAGGCTAAAAATAGCTAAAAGCTAGGAGTTACAAAACCCTAGGTAAAAGGGAATGGTCTTGCAAGGTAGGAAATCAAATTTAGTGGTTGGTACAAGGATTGCAGCCGAGTCAGAATTCAGCGTAAAAATTCTGAATACTGCATCATCCTGATCGAACCACACATATAAAAAATAAATTAAACCTGTTGGTATTTTGTACCGAGTGAGAGAATGATCAGATGTGAAAACTGCATACACGGTACAGCTCGCTTGTAATGCCATAAATGTTGTACTGTATTGTGTTGGACGCTGGAAAAATACACAAGTTGGACTTAAAAAAAATTAACTTCATGAAGAGCTTCCAGAGTAATGCATAGTCATTTATAAGTATCATAAGAAAAATGCTCCAGATATTTACAATGACCAGATTTTGTCTAAAAAAAGAAAAAAGTAGTTACCCGGTTAGGTATATATTTTATGCCCTGATGCATGCTCAATAATCCAGGTAGAAAAATCTAAAAAAGCTCAGTCTGGTCCTCTGGACACTCAAAAAACATTGATGAATATTACATATTTTATGTTGGGAACATGCTTCCTAGTTTGATTCAACATTTTGTTGAATTTTGAAGAGATCAAAATAATTCACAAGGGTTATTAATATTTAAAAGATATCCAGTCAGAACAAAAGTTAAATGAAGATGTTTTTTCAGTTCTGGGAGTCGAATTATAAAAAATAATGGGTTGAAAATTAAGAAGCCAGTTTTCAGGGCTAAAATAGATTAAAATGTGCAAATTTTAAATAATCATGCTAAATGAATTTAATCTAAAGATTTTTAATGATAAAGCATCAGAAGAACCATATGCTGAGCCTATTGTTGTTTGCTTCTATCTTGAGGATTTCTGTCAGCTATGTTGTATGGTCTGGAGACAGTGGCATTGACAAAAAGACAGGAGAAAGAACTGGAAGTAGCAGAAATGAAGATGTTGAGGTTCTCCTTAGGAGTGACAAGGATGGATAAGATTAGGAATGAGATCAGGTTGAACAACTGGGAGATAAAGTTAGAGAGGACAGGCTAAGATGGTTTGGACATGTCCAGAAGAGGGACAGTGGGTATAATGGTAGAAGGATGTTAGAAATGCAGCTGCTAAAGAGGATAAAGTAATTAGAGAGGACATGGAGGTATCTAAAAAAGCTAAGTCTGGTCCTCTGGACATTCAAAAAACAAAAAAAAACAAAAAAAAGCAAAAAATTGTAGAAACGTTTCGTCTTTCGTCCGAAAGACTTCCTCAGTCTGAGGTGCTGGATTCAGCTCAGTCTTATAAATAGCACCCTCTCACAGTGTTGCACAACCAGTTGGCTGATGACAGCCTGAAACCAGTTGCTCACATGATCAAGGAGGACCATCAGCCTAACAATGGATCATTAGCACCCTGATGGTTGTTTGCTATTCACAGAGGGCTGAGTGATACCAGCAATCACAGCATTGTAGGAGGGGGACATGGAGGTAGTTGGAGCGAGGACAGAGGATGCAGAGGACAGAGTGAGATGGAGGTGGACTCACTGTGGAGACCTCTGAAGACAGATACTGCAGATGAAAGAAAATGTTTATTGCTCTTTAATAACTCCTTGTGTAAACCTAAGAATATAACTCATTCAACAAGCAGTATGCTGATGTCCCCCATCGCTGAGAAATTTGAGTAATGTATAGCATGTTGGTAGATTTCAAGATGAGCGTTTTTCTGGACTGGAATTGAACAGGGAATGAAAAACCAATAGATTGTTCTAACAATTCTAAACTATACTTTAAAGCAATATAAATGGTAAAATGGACTGTAGTGTCTTTCTATCTTATCAAGATACTAAAAGCTCTAACACAATCTGTGTCCTCATTTACCCATTCATACAGCACTCAACTAGATCTATACAAAGAACAATCAGTGTTTTATCACATTTAAACACCAATGGGACACATATCAGAGGCAATGAGGGGTTCAGTGTCTTGCCCAGGGGCACTTCAGCATGTGACTGCTGGTGGAATTGAACCCCTAACTATTGCATTGGAGGACGACTGCTCTAATCACTCAGCCACAGCCGCCCCACAAAATAAAAGCTGAAAACAAAACTTCCTTGAATGATAGGGGATTACAACTATATTTGATGGTGGCCATCTTGAATTTTGACATTGTAATCCAGTTTTTGAAAAGAACCTTTCTTATGCCTTAATGTAGCCACACACCAAAACAAAAGTTGGTACTAGGGATGTCCGATAATATCGGCCTACCGATATTATCGGACCGATATTGGCATAAAAATTTAAAATCTCTACATATCGGTATCGGTTTCTCTTCCGATAACAAAAGCCCGATAAAATAACACCTGGGTTTGGCAACAACGCTTGGGGTCCAGAGACGTTTACCGGCGCTCGATTGGTGACAGTGGCTAGCCCACTCTTGCTAACGGTTTACACTCTTCAACGCTAAATGCTAAGCGGACCCAGAGACACCAAACCGAACCGACGGCCGGGAGCTCGCCTCGATGTCCGCCTAGCAGCCTAAGATGTCGGATGGACACCCAGCTAACGTGGAGAAGCAGCTCCGACAGCCTTTTTTGGATGGATGGACTCGTTAGCATGGAGCTAATGAGTGCAGGTCTAATGGCGGCGGCTAACAACAGTAACGCGGTCCACCAGAACCGAACCGACGCGCGGCGGCCGGGAGCTCGTCTCGATGTCCGCCTAGCAGCCTAAGATGTCGGATGGACACCCAGCTAACGTGGAGAAGCAGCTCCGACAGCCTTTTTTGGATGGATGGACTCGTTAGCACGGAGCTAATGAGTGCAGGTCTAATGGCGGCGGCTAACAACAGCTAACGCGGTCAGCTTGTTTTGGATGAACGAACACCGCGGAGAAACGGCTTTCGGTAAGTTTATTAAAGTAAACTCTTTTTATGGCTTCAAATGTATGGACTTAACAAGCTAACAGTCCTTCCTCTAAACAGCAGGAGCAGCACAAGGTACGGAGCTCCGACGTGCTCGGACGTGCAAACAGACGAGACAAGCTTGATCAGCTCAAAGTAAGAAATTATATTTTTATTTATCTGTTTTGTACTGTACCTGTAAAGTACTGTTTTTTTTTTATTATAGTTATGGCCAGTTAAATGGGCTCATCAATCTTTCAGCCTAATTCAACTGTGTAAAGGACTTTATTTTCTAATCTGAAAGGTCTGGACTGAAACTGTGTGCCTTTCTGTTTTTATTGCACACCACTTTGATATACATGTAGCATCTTTTTGATTTTGCTCATATGGAGCAGGGCTGATTGAGCCGAGTTTATCATTTCAATGACTGTATGGCCAAGTGATGGGCAGCCAAGGCTGTCCATATTTGTGCACTTTTGTTTCTTTTCTTTGCAGTTTACCTCATTTCTCAAGTGTTGTTTGTACCTCATAGAAATGTGCAGTTTTCAAAATGTTATTGTTGCCAGCCACATTTTATTTAACAATGAAAAATTATAGTTGGCTGTACATTTTACTTGTTATTTTAGTTGACATTACATGTTCCAAGCACTTTTACAGCTACAATGTTTAATTTTATTTAAGTCAAATTTGTCCTAGCTATAGTGGGTATTGTCAGGATTATCTCAGGGAGAGCATGATCCAACCTATTGTTTAATTTTTTTTTTAAATAAATATGGCAGTTTTTCCATAACTTCAGTTGAAATGGTTCTTATTTTCTACAGACTGTTTGCCTATGGAATGTATCCAGTGGGGCAACACAATAAAGCAGACAAAATGTCCCTGACAGGAGATATATCATTTCACCTTAATATCGGTTTGTAATATCGGTTAATATCGTAATCGGAAATTAAGTGTTAAACAATATCGGCATATCAAATATCAGCAAAAAAGTCAATATCGAGCATCCCTAGTTGGTACCTAACCTATTTTTAAGGTATCATGTTCACAACGCACATTGATGGACAGAAAGAGGGTACATTGGCAGCTGGTTGAGTGGTTAGAGCGGTCGTCCTCTAATGCAAGAGTTGTGGGTTCGAATCCACCAGCAGACACATGCCAAAGTGTACCTGGGCAAGACACTGAACTCATTGCCTCCGATGTGCGTCCCATCAGTGTATTATGTGATGAAGTGCTTAGTCTCTTTAGAATGATTTGTTCAATTAGCTTTGTATACATCTCGTAGAGTGCTATGAATTGATAAATGAGGACATAGATTGTAGTGTAAAGCACTTTGAGTGTCTTGATAAGATAGAAAGGTGCTATATACCACTAATTAAGATCTCTATATAACATTACAAGAATGTTAGAATCTTTGAACACAGTATATAAAGAAATTGCACATTATTAAATTCAATTCAGTTCAGTTTATTTATATAGCACCAAGTCTCAACAGAAGTCATCTCAGAGCACTGAACAGAAACGTTCATATACAGTACATAAAAAGTAAGTTAATAACGTTATTCATCTGAGGAGCCGACTGCTTTGTTTGTTGCAGAACTCTCATTTTGAGCAAACATGAAGGCAACAGTGGAAAGGAAAAACTCCCTCATGAGGAAGAAACCTTTAGCAGAACAAGGCTCAGGACAAGCGGTTGCTCCCTTCCACAGGGTTTTTATTTTATCCATCCATCCATCCATTTTCTTCCGCTTATCCGGGGTCGGGTCGCGGGGGTAGCAGCCTAAGTAGGGAGGCCCAGACTTCCCTCTCCCCAGCCACTTGGAGCAGCTCCTCTGGGGGAATCCCAAGGCGTTCCCAGGCCAGCCGAGAAACATAGTCCCTCCAGCGTATCCTGGGTCTTCCTCTGGGTCTCCTCCCGGTGGGACATGCCCGGAACACCTCACCAGGGAGGCGTCCAGGAGGCATCCTAACCAGATGCCCGAGCCACCTCAACTGGCTCCTCTCGATGTGGAGAAGCAGCGGCTCTACTCCGAGTCCCTCCCGGATGACTGAGCTTCTCACCCTATCTCTAAGGGAGAGTCCAGCCACCCTGCGGAGAAAACTCATTTCAGCCGCTTGTATCCGAGATCTTGTTCTTTCGGTCATAACCCAAAGCTCATGACCATAGATGAGGGTGGGAACGTAGATCGATCGGTAAATTGAGAGCTTTGCCTTTTGACTCAGCTCTCTCTTCACCACGACAGACCGGTACAGCGCCCGCTTCACTGCGGACGCTGCACCTATCCGCCTATCGATCTCACGCTCCAGTTTTCCCTCATTCGTGAACAAGATCCCGAGATACTTAAACTCCTCCACTTGGGGCAGGACCTCCTCCCCGACCCGGAGAGGGCACGCTACCCTTTTCCGGCTCAAGACCATGGCCTCGGATTTGGAGGAACTGATCCTCATCCCGGCCGCATCGCATTCAGCTGCAAACCGCTCCAGTGAAAGCTGTAGATCACGAGCTGATGAAGCCAATAGGACCACATCATCTGCAAAAAACAGAGAAGCGATTCTAAGGCCACCAAAACGGATCCTCTCAACACCTTGGCTGCGCCTAGAAATTCTGTCCATAAAAGTTATAAACAGAATCGGTGACAAAGGGCAACCTTGGCGGAGTCCAACTCTCACCGGAAACGAGCCTGACTTACTGCCGGCAATGCGGACCAAGCTCTGACACCGGTCGTACAGGGACCTAACAGCCCATATCAATGGGCCTGGTACCCCATACTCCCGGAGTACCCGCCACAGAACCCCCCGAGGGACGCGGTCGAATGCCTTTTCCAAGTCTACAAAGCACATGTAAACTGGTTGGGCAAACTCCCACGCACCCTCCAGGACCCTGTTGAGGGTGTAGAGCTGGTCTAGTGTTCCACGACCAGGACGAAAACCACACTGCTCCTCCTGAATCCGAGGTTCGACTATCCGACGGGTTTTTATTTTATTTATTTTTTATTTATTTATAAAAGAAACAAGTACAAAAAAAAACTTACAATGTCAAACATGGCTCGAGACTTAAGGCATGCATAGCACAAAAGAGAATAAAGGCACATAAACAAAAACAAAAATGTGTTTTGGGCAACTTACAACAGAAATTCGTTACAGATTGTTTTAGTTTTTAAAGCTTTGGCATTAGTACAGTACTTTAAAGGTTCAGTATGCAGTTTCTGTAGAACTGCAGCACTTAGAAATATTTTCAACAGGCAAAGCATTCTGATCCCTCCCCCTCAGAGCCATATGTGGCTCTGCCCCCTTGTGGTCTGTTGAATTTCAAATTCAAGCTCTGTTTTTATTGGCTGATTCAAATTCAAGCTCTGTTTTTATTGGCTGGTTACAAACTCTGTTTTTATTGGCTGGAAAATGGCGGGTCACCTTTTCTTTTTAGAAATGCTTATTTACCACCTGGAGAAGCAAGGGGACAATATTTTTTTTTTTCAGAGATTACCTGGCTAACATCAGTCTGTCAGGAGGTAGTGACAGAGTGAAGAAATATGTTCATAAAAAAAGCTACATACTGAAGCTTTAAAGTAGCTAAGTAAGAGGAAATATAATTAGAAAACACTATAAATCTAGGTTTTAGCAAGGAGAATTTACAACTGTGGATGTAAAATTTGGCTAAGAGTAGTATTAAATTTACAACAAAAACTTTCTTACTTGAAATATTTGGACAAAAGAAACCAAACAGTATAATTTTAGCGTCAAATGGTAGGTCAATTTCTAACTTTCTATTTACATACATGAAAATGTCTTTCCAGAACAGCTGAGTATGAGAACAGTCCCAGAAGAGATGGATGATGGTCTCCTCAGAGCTGTGGCAGAGTGAACACATTGGGTCTACGTTTGGACGGTACTTGGAGATTATATAGTTTACAGGATAACATTTATGCAGAATCTTTAGGGACACTTCTCGAATCTTATTAGTTATAAAGTATTTTCTAGGTAACAACCAAACATCTTTCCAACAGATATCATTAAATAAATTATCCCAGAAGAATATAGAAGCAGGTTTACTAATACATTCTCTAATTATTAATTCTCTAATACATTTGTTATTTGTTTTTTCACTTAAAAAAGGGTCAGAGTTACCAATGTATAATTCTTCAGTTAAATAGTTCGTGCTGTTTTGTACAGGACTTGACAGCAAACTAATTAGCACGAAGACTTAATTGTTTTAACGCCGGATGCCCTTCCTGACACAACCACAGACCACCGAGCTACCACAGGCTGCTGTGTGGAGCAGAGAGCTGCCATTTAGGGAGCCCAGCCAAAGGAGCAGACGGTGGGGGCTGAGGGCCTTGCTCAAGGGCCCAGAGAGGGGCAAATGAGGGTGAAGGTGTGGGTGTTTCACCTTTCCCACCCACATTTTGATGCTGTCTGTCTAGGCAGTTGAACCAGTGACCCTCCGATCACAGGCCCACCTTCTCTAACCTCTACGCCACCACTCTCCCTGTTCAACCAAATATAAACAGGCAGGCACACCACAGTAATATATTATAATACTGTGCTATTGTAAATTATAATGTTAATATAATTTACAATAGCACAGCATATGTACTGTATATATTACCACATTTGGCTTCACTTGAAGTCAAATGTGGAAAACAACACATTTGACATGACACTGATCATCTTGAATCTTCTCACAGCTTCATTTGGTCAAACACAACCATTAAAAAAATGATTGTTTCAACAATTAATAACAAGCATGTAACTGAAAACCGGACTCAGCTTCAGGACAACAACCAGCAGGATGTGAGACGTTCAGGAACCACCCCTGGCCTGAACTCACCTGACCTGTGCTTCTTACCTGAAACCACCGCTGCGACCAGAAGGAAGAAGATGTGAGCTGCGACTCGTCCTGGTTTATAAAATATCATGATGCGCTTCTTCTGCAGTCAGGTGAGACAAAAAAAGAGTTCAGCTCATGGTTCACGTGTCGTTCTCCAGGACAGGACAAGACAGGACAGAGCACTTCCTGCTCTTCCTTTCTCCTGAGTCAGGAGAAAACAGGAAAGATAAAGGGGGCGGGGCCAGGACAGTCAACTCTAAACGTTGTCTAATCTAAACCAGATCTAAACATCACCGAGAAACACGTACGCAGACAGTTATGTTTTTGCTCGTGTCTCTGTGCGTGCGAACTTTCAGAGCATGTCTGTTAGCAAAATATTACTTAAACTACTGCTTGCAATTCAATGAAACTTGCCAAAAGTAATACTTTTATGTAAATCTTTTTTTTTTTCATTCATTCAACCTTTATTTATACAGGCTATCCTCGTTGAGCCACGGGGACTCATTTACAAGAGGGACCTGTCTCACTCGCACCTAGGGACAATTTTTTTAGTTACCAATCAACCTAACAATTTATTAACTTTTAGTTAGGACTTCCGGTCTACGTCGACCGGGTCGGGTCCTTCGAAGTATGCAGCCGTTGGATCGGGACACAGCTATTTATATCATACCAAAAAAAACTTTAAAAACTGTTTATATGATATCTGTGAGACCATAGACATTATGCATCATATAATGTTATGATGTGGGAGATGGTGCTCTTATTCTGAAAGATCCCAACCGGAAAATTTTTCTAACCGGAAGTAAGTCACTGGATCAAAGTCCACAACAAACGACCCTGATCAGAAAGTCATTCAACATATTCCATACTGGAACGTCCTGAAGCCTGAGCAGAAGATGGACGGTGTAGTGGCTGACCTCCCCAGTGGTCCACTGGATTTCTACAGGAAGGAGTCCTCCTTCAACTGGAAGGACATGGTTCTGCTCATAGATGGGAAGGAACTGCACCAGTTTAAGCAACAAGTGTTTAAGACTCTGGAAAACGATCCTCTGTTTGCCCATCAGCCTGGAGAAGATGTTCCTGTTGAAAAGAAGAGAGAGCTGAATTTCCTCAGGGTGAAGCAGCTCTTCAGGTACGACTTTATGACCACAGAGGAGCAGATGTCTGACCCATGGAAGGCCGTGGTCCTGGAAGACTGTCTGGGGATGTATGACTGGTCGCTGGTGGCCAAGTTTTCCCTGAACATTGGGATGTTTGGTAGAACCATCGCCAATTCAGGGTCCAGCAGGCACAGTAAATATGTTGAAGGCACTGAAGACATGACGATGTTTGGATGCTTCGCCCTCACTGAGCTGAGCCACGGCAGCAACACCCGAGCTATGAGAACTACTTCTACATACGACCCGTCTACCGAGGAGTTCATAATCAACTCTCCTGACTTTGAGGCTGCCAAGTTCTGGGTGGGGAACCTGGGTAAGACCGCCACCCATGCTGTGGTGTTTGCTCAACTCTACACACCAGACCACGTCTGCCATGGCCTGCACTCCTTCGTTGTTCCGGTGAGAGATCCCAAAAGTCTTCTGTCTCTGCCTGGAGTGCTGGTTGGAGACATGGGCAAGAAGTTGGGCCAGAATGGACTGGATAATGGGTTTGTGATGTTTCACAATGTAAGAATCCCACGGGCAAACCTTCTGAACAAGACAGGAGATGTTACTCCTGATGGGCGCTATGTGACACCATTCAAGGATCCCAACAAGCGTTTTGGGGCTTCGTTGGGTGCCCTTTCAGGGGGCAGGATTTACATTGGCAGGATGTCTCTCATTAACCTGAAGCTGGCTCTGACTGTGGGGATCCGTTTCTCTGCTGTCAGGAGACAGTTTGGGCCCAACGACACAGAGGAAATCCCAGTCTTGGAATACCAGCTACAGCAATGGCGCCTGATCCCATACCTGGCAGCAGCGTACGCTCTAGAGCACTTCACCAGAACCATCTTTATGAACTTTGTTGAGTTCCAGATTGGACAAATGATGGAGGACAACAGTGGCAGACAGGCAGATATGGGCAGGGAGATCCATGCTATAGGATGTTGTAGTAAACCGTTAGGCTCTTGGATTGCTCAAAAAGGCATCCAGGAGTGCAGGGAAGCCTGTGGAGGACATGGATACCTGGCCATGAATCGTCTGGGTGATCTACGGGATGATAATGATCCAAACTGTACTTATGAAGGGGACAACAACGTGTTGCTGCAACAGACCAGCAACTACCTGCTTAGCCTTTTCCATACCAAAGTCCACGACGGTGTTCGGATCGAATCTCCATTTCACACGGTGGATTTTCTGGATGATTTTCAGACAGTCCTGGAGAGCCGGTTCACAGCAAGAACGGTGGAAGACTGTATGGACCCTGAAGTGCCTCTGGCAGCCTATAGATGGCTGGTGTGTTTTCTGCTGGTGGAAAGTCAGAAGAGGCTGGAACAAGAAAGATCTTCAGGCAGGAAGGAATTTGATGCTCGTAACAACAGTCAGGTTTATTACTGCAGATCGTTGGCCGTCGCCTACAGTGAACACAGCTGCCTGCAAAGATTTCATGAGCTGATCTCAGACCAGGACACGCCTGCAGGTCTCAGACCTGTTCTCAGCAACCTGTGCACCTTGTTTGGACTGTGGAGCCTCAGCAGCCACATGGCCACGCTGTACTCTGGTGATTATGCGAGTGGAAGGAAACCTGCAGAGCTGGTCCAGATGGCCATCCTCACACTTTGCTCCCAGCTGAAGGACGATGCTGTGGCGCTGGTGGATGTCTTCGCTCCAACTGATTTCATCCTCAACTCACCTATTGGCTGTGCTGATGGACAGCTGTACCAGAACCTGTGGTCCACTGTGCTGCAGGGCAGCCAAGTTCTGGAGCGTCCCTCGTGGTGGAAAGAGTTCTGCTCAGACAAACCTGTGATCGGGTCACTCCAGTCCAAACTTTAGAGGCTGAAGAGAAGCTGGATGAACATCTGGAAGAAACCAACCTGAAACAATGAAAAAATGATCCTTTCCATGTGTTTATTTTAAATCACCAACAAAACGCTTTATAAATGCAAATTTTCATACCAGTTTGAAGGAGCGGTGTACAATCATTCAGGGAATAAGATTTAGAAGAAAATGTTAAAACAGCCAGATCTCGGTATGTATTTAAGAGATTGTTAAAAGTGTTTTTTTTGAAAGAATATGATAAATAGCATAATAATTTATATGAGTTTTTGTTTGAGTTGATGAAGTCTTAAATTTGGTGATGTAGTTAATTTTGTTCTTTGATAAATTATTGTTGTAAATTTATTTGGGTAAAAAGGGGCAGAGATTATAAGATAATTCTTCATCTGCTGTCTTTCATTTTATTTTGAATGTATGTTTTTATTTTTTTGAGTTGTTGACTAGTTTTTAATGAAATGAATGAATTTCAATAAATAAATAAAATTCAATCTAAAATAACTACCTTCTCATTAGTTATTCATTCTAAAATTACTCTTATAATCTTTTCACAATGCGTTATTTCATCTAAAATAACTCAGTCTTCTCATTATGAGTCAATCTAAAATAAGTCAACCTTCTCATGAGTCAGTCAATCTAAAATAACTCAATCTTCTCATAACAAGTTATTCCATCTAAAATAACTCAATCTTCTCATTATGGGTCAATCTAAAATAATTCAACCTTCTCATGAAAAGTCAATCTAAAATAACTCAACCTTCTCATGAGTCAGTCAATCTAAAATAACTCAATCTTCTCATAAGTTATTCCATCTAAAATAACTCAATCTTCTCATAACAAGTTATTCCATCTAAAATAACTCAATCTTCTCATAACAAGTTATTCCATCTAAAATAACTCAATCTTCTCATAACAAGTTATTCCATCTAAAATAACTCAACCTTCTCATGAAGAGTCACTGAATCAGAAGAGAAAAATCCTCATAAATATTTTCAGTTTGTTGCAGGAACAGAAGCAACATTTATTATATGCCACTGTTTTTAAAGATCATGTGAACATTTTAGCTCAGAGATTGGGGTTATAATCCTCAAGTGCTTCAGGTGTCACAGTCTCCGGTACCGTACAGAAAGGCTTCTGGACCGACTCTAGGTTTAGAGGTTCAAGTGTTTGAAGTATATTGTCCTGCTGAGTCAGATAGCTGAGGAGACTCACCTGTCTCGTCAAGTGGATCTGTGAGTCCGCTGCAACCGAGCCTGGTACCAGAAGCCCTCCTTTAAATATCAGGGCCTGGTTTGTCTGTCTGATAAACAGTGTCTCCTATCAGCATTGGATGAGCCCAGTTTTTTTTTTAACTTTAACTATTCATTGTTTTCTAATAGAACAAGAGCAGCACAGACCCACACAGCATGAGGCTTAAGAACTTAGAAAATTATAGATCTGGTTCAAGAATGGGCCCATTTCAGTCGATACATTGCCTCAGATCAGACACAGACACATTTTCTTGGCTGCAGGTCTCATTTGACGTTCTCTGCTGCTCTTTCAATATCAACAAATTAGGGTGACTGAAACAGCCAACCTTCCTTCTGGCTTCAAAATTGAGCAGCTAGTCATGAGAGGTGAGGAATGAGAAGCAATACAAGCATTTAAAATAATAAACATTTAAAATATCATCTTGCGGGGACAGATAATATGTCAATGAGGGCTGCATATGAGCCAAGATGGTGTAGTGGCAGGGCTTACGACTTGGGACCCGAAGCGTCCCGGCCACTACACACCTTGGGGTGTCTATGAGTGCACACCTAATTCTCCAGCTCCCCGAGCGTTTTCTGGCTGCTCACTGCACCACCTGGTGGTGGTTGGGTTAAATGCAGAGACGAATTTCATCTGTGTATGGGAAACATACACAGATGACAGACAAACACATTATTATTATTATTATTATTAGGCCCGCAGGCTGTGGTTTTGACACGTGACCTAAAGAATTAGAAAACCGCTTTAAATGTCAGAATGTTGAACTTAAATGTGTAAAAACGGAATTCATTCCATATATTTGGTTGGTTACACCTTCTAATGAAACTGCCATTAAAAAAAATTCATTCATAAAACTTTAACTCTGAAATTATTTTTCCAAAACCAGAAGTTCTTTTGTAATCTGTAGTCCTACACCAGATGTAATCCAGTTAGATTTTTCAGTATAGAATGAGAATCAGTTCTTGTCTTAAGTGCCTAAAAATGAATAAACTGACCAATCAGAAAAAAAAAACTTTTAGTCAGTAAGATTCAAGATGGCTGCCACGGTCTGCTTACCCTAAAAACACAAAATGACTAAAACTCAGTCAGTTTCACAGACATTGTGCTAAAGTTTGGTAGAAGCTAGTAGTAGCTCTTGACTCTCCTGAACCAACAGACTGGTTAAGAACTTTGTTTTAAAAAAATAAGATCACCTATATGAAGTTAAAGCTGTCTGTTAGCAAAATATTTTATGAACCAATGAATTCATTTTGATGTACCTTTTTAGAACATAATCATTAAATGTACCTCTACAACTGATAAGGACAACTCAAGTTGGGACTAACAACACAAAAATGTCTATAACTCAGTTTTACAGACACAGTATAGAGCTAATACTTAATGGGAAAATATGTGTCATTCACAGCACACACCTTGAGTGTGACATATTGCTATATAATATTGTGCATAAAGTAATTTTTAACATTTGACCTGTTTGACTACTGTTCAACTCCCTTTATTTTGCAATAAGGTAACGACAAGGCCAACCAAAGTGCTATGAAACTTTTATCTGTGTGTTTTTAAACTCTGGTATGAAAGCAGTGCATTTCTTTAAGGAATGCAAGACCTTTAATTAATAGGGGTTAGAACCTTTTCATAATATTCTATAATAAAAACATTAAACACAATCTGGAAGAAAAAAAAAGTTTGTAAACTCAAGCATCCAGGTAAATAAATCACAAGAATAAAGTTAAATCACGTCATCTGGACAGATCCCCTGGTGTAAAACACACAGACATTCACGTCAATCACTATTTGCAAATACTGTATTAAAACAATTATGCTAAAATGATTCCTCGTATTTTATAACAAACGGAAAATAAGCTGTGTTCACAAAACTGACTAACTTATCTGAGTCACCTTTAGCAGGATAGAAGATATGAAAATGCAGTGTTTTTAAGATAATTTTCTTATATAAATGTAATATTAAACATTTTTCCTTACAAGATTATCCTTTGTTTGCTTTAAGTCGTATTTTAGGTGAGTTGGCTCCAAAGTCACACAGACAAACCAAGCCTGCATGTGTCATCAAATCTAAATAAATTGAGCTGCAGGGACCTAAAGACTGTTGAACTGAAGAGCTGACTGGTGTGAAATAGACCGTTACTGTTGATCTGAAGCTCTCGTCCCTGACTTCTCGGTTTTAAGAATCTGTTGGAATCCTGGCAAAAACCAATGCAGATATGTTCCTGTTTTTGATTTTCTACATCTACCTTATAATGTTTTGCTACTTTGATACAACACTTTGTTTTAATTTTATTTATTTTTTTAAATCTGTATTTCTCTCTTGTCTATTGTTGATTGTTTAAGGACAATCTACTGTTGCAGTTGTCATCATTCTTTAGTTTGTAGACAGGTCTCTCTTGTAAATGAGTTCTCGAGGCTCAATGAGAATAGCCTGCCTAAATAAAGGTTGAATGAACTGTCAGATGACTGGAGGTCAGAGGTCATAAAAGGAGGGGTCCCTTATGCCACATTGCAGAATTTCATTTGAGAAGAGGTATTTTAAATGAGTCATTGTCAATACATCTTTTTTGATTAGAGATACAAAACATTCAAATAGAAAATGAAATACTTTTGTCATGAGTGGAACAAAATACACAGTTCTGGTGATTAAACTGGTGTCACAAGATGCTACAATAATTAAAGTCCTCCATATACAAAATTGTTTATGTTTTTTTCTTATGTCTATTGGGAAATACGTGTATAATGCAAAGATTCTGCCCTGTAATTGTTTTCCCCCTTAACAAGCTTTACTTAGCATTTTTTGCTTCTCTGGCAGGTTCTGCTGTGAGTTGCGCATAAAAGGCCTCATTTGTCCTTACATGGTGAATATTCTGAGTCTCTTATTTATTGAGTATATTCCTAAGTGTGAGTTATGGTAGTGGTGACCAGATGCAGCAAGCTTTCAATCATTTCATTAAAAAAAACAAATATATATATATATATATATATATATA
>JBBPBX010081476.1:2715-15945 GCA_038048925.1 Garcialebias charrua | reverse complement strand
TGTGCAGCCTCCATGCCACACGTTGATGCTGGAGCACAGGACGCTCTCCACTGCACACCTGTAGAACGAGGTGAGGACTGAGCTTCTCAGACCAGCTCGTCTCAGCCGTCTGAGGAAGTAGAGTCTTTGATGTCCTTTCTTGATCAGGCTGGTGGTGTTATTGCTCCAGCTGAGGTTATCATTCAAGTGTACACCCAGGTACTTGTAGCTGGAGACCACCTCCACCGCAGATCCACCTATATACAGTGGGGTGTGGGTGTGTTTGTTCCTTCTGAAGTCCACAATCATCTCCTTCGTCTTCTTCACATTCATGTGAAGGTTGTTCTCTTTGCACCAGCTCTCCAGATGTTCCACCTCCTGTCTGTAGCTGGATTCATCATTATCTGTGATGCATCCCACCACAGCTGTATCATCTGCAAACTTAACAATATGACAGCCTGGATGTGTGGCTGTACAATCATATGTGAGCAGAGTGAACAGAAGAGGGCTCAGCACACATCCTTGAGGAGAGCCAGTGCTGAGGGTGATGGTGGAGGAGGAGAAGTTGTGGATCTTCACGGACTGTGGTCTGTTTGTTAAGAAGTCTAGTACCCAGTTACAGATGGAGGGGCTTAGTCCAAGTGTGGATAGTTTGTCTATCAGAGTTTGGGGGATCATGGTGTTGAAAGCAGATGTGAAGTCCACAAAGAGCAGACGCACGTATGAGTCCTTCTGATCCAGGTGGGTGAGAGCAGTGTGGACCACAGAGGAGATGGCGTCCTCTGTTGATCGGTTCTCGCGGTATGCATATTGATGAGGGTCCTCGCTGATGTTGACGGTTGTCTTGATGTGGGACATGACCAGTTTCTCAAAACATTTAGCGACTATCGGGGTGAGAGCCACCGGTCTATAGTCATTCAGACCAGTCACTGTGGAGCTTTTTGGGACTGGGATGATGGTGGCAGTCTTCAGGCAGGTGGGAACTGACTCCAGTGAAAGTGAGGTGGTGAAGACGTCAGCCAGCACCTCACAGAGCTGGTCCGCACATTCCTTCAGAACTTTCCCTGGGATGTTGTCTGGACCCGTAGCTTTATGAGGGTTGATCCTTCTGAGACTACCTCTCACTTCTGCTGCGGTCACTTTGAGGTGCTCCTCGTCTGGTGATGAGGTGAGTCTGGTGCTAGCTGGTCTGTTTGGATCTTCAAAACGTGCATAAAACTTATTGAGGGCATCAGGCAGGGATGGGTCTTTTGTTGTTTGTGGCTTTTTTTAAACAAATTTTAGCAGTCATTGGTTAACTTAAATAAACATGTATAACTAGCCTGGTTAAAACCAGACCCTTGTCCTTCACTTCACTTTGGACTAGGGTCTGGCATTTCTCCCATAGACAACGATTTCTCCGGTCGATTTTTGACCGGACCAATCAGAGAACAGAAGGCGGAGTTTTGTTAGTTTAGCCTGGCGAGGTCCAGGCTATCAGATAAATAGCTCAGAAACCACTCGGTGGATATTTTTTCTGCTACCAGTGTGTAATTATATGGCTCTAATTTACTGACTGTTGGCCTAGATGAAACATTTGAGATAAAATTCGATTTTTTATCATTTATTTTCGTAGCGCACCCGAGGCTGTTTGGAAAATGTCAAACCGAAACTATTTAAATCCAGCAGATTTGACCATTTCGTGAATTGATTTAGGAACTGTTAAGCTCAGGAACACTTCTGATATAACGTCAGCTAAGAAATATATTTTTTCTCAGCAAAGAAATAATAGTTTTTTACCTTGTTTTCATGAAAATTCCTTCGTGGCGGCAGCCATTTTAACTGACGACGTCAGTCGACGTCGTTCAAAACTCCGCCTTCTGTTCTCTGATTGGTCCGGTAATCCGCCTTCTGTTCTCTGATTGGTCCATTCAAAAATCTACCAGAGAAATCGTTGTCTATGGGAGAAATGCCAGACCCTAGTCCAAAGCGAAGTGAAGGACAAGGGTCTGGTTTTAACCAGGCTAATGTATAACAAGCCTCAGAGGAATTTGTGCATGTAAAAATAATACATACAAGAGTATTCTCACTCCCATAAACTAATTTCCAGGCTCCAGTAAGCTGGTTGTAGCAGCAGCTGCACCGTCATTTTCCTACTTGTTAATTAAAAACTGATTCATACCTTGATTTAGTTTTATTTAAACATGGCCAATTTTGTCTGAACAATCTGTCTCTTAAAATAATCTGTTCAGCTTTACTGTATGACTCCCTTTTTTTTACCTCTTCACTCCTCTGGCTCCTTTTAGCAACGAAATGCTACTGCTTCACATTAACACCAGAAGATGCTGTTTACAGAGAGCCTGCTTGGTTGTTCTTTTACTACTTCCTCTTTTGTTCACTGCTGTGCACCGTAAATTAACTGGTAGGGAAAAGTGCACATCCAACTGAATGTTTATCTTGAGTACTGTACTTTTGCGTCTCTGTTGTATTCAGTTATGCATCGGGTTGTATTGACAGTCACCTCGGACACATCAGGTGACAGGTGTGGACAGTTTGCTGTTACTTTAAGAAAACCTGCTGCTTTTTAACATGCCAGCATTTCTGTTGGAACCAACAATGGCAGCAACTATATTTGATGATCCACTGAGTAAGTCTGTAGTCCCTTTGCCATGCTCCCTGATGGTGTATACCTCTACTTTTATTGAACATTATTCATTCCTATTTTACTACAGCTGTGCAGGGGAACTTTTACGAAGAAAGCATATGTCTGTCTTTGGTTGCTGTGAAAGGCAAAGTTTACAAAAGTTTCTGTTGCACAACTAGTGGCAGAGCACGTTGAAACCATCATTAGCGTTTTGTTTTATTTCAGCCTGGCCCGTAGGCTTCAGTGACTCAACTCTGCACCCGTCAGTGTTAGCTTTGTAATGCTAAGTATTGAAGAGAGGGCTTCTTTGGGCATGCAGTATAATTTGCTTCAATGTTGACTGTTCAGACTACTGTAGTTACCGGTAAACCCAGAAGCTTATAAATGTTCACTTGTGTCATGAGTGTTGCTCTAAGTTAAGCTCAAAACTTTTGCTCAGTCAAGTTGTGGTTTCAAAAGACCCCCTCCTCTCCACCTGTGCCAGTTGTTCCTGGAAGTCCTGCTTTGAGTACCAAATGGTGTCCTAATATGGGTTTGACTTATTTCTGCTTGCTTCAGTGTGACTAGTACATTCACAGCTGAAGTCATGAGGCCAAAACAGTCATGACTGAACAGAATAATCTGTTTGTGGCTCCAGGAAGCAGAGCTACAGTTCACCCTCCTAATGTTGGCTCGAGTTGCTGAAAGTCTTCAAATAATTATTGTGTTACTGATGTTTTTCAGTCTCCATAGTTACAGGTCCATGGCTGGCCCACCACATGTTCTTTTGACAGTACACCCAAGTGTTTTGAGTTTTTCCCTCTTTTTACAGTCCCTGATGTGATTACCGGTACAAGAGTTTTAACTCCACCTTTGAAATTGGAGGACAAAAATATGTTTATTACCGGTATACATTTTTTTCAATATACGCTTTATTTCCAAAGAGTTTATCAAATGTATGACTCCGTACCCACGAAGTTGCTCTCAGTTTCAAAAGGTTGGTGACCCCTGCTCTAACGTGTCCTGGGTCTTCCTCTGGGTCTCCTCCCAGTGGGACATGCCCGGAACACCTCACCAGGGAGGCGTCCAGGAGGCATCCTAACCAGATGCCCGAGCCACCTCAACTGGCTCCTCTCAATGTGGAGAAGCAGCGGCTCTACTCTGAGTCCCTCCCGGATGACTGAGCTTCTCACCCTATCTCTAAGGGAGAGTCCAGACAACCCTGCGGAGAAAACTCATTTCAGCCGCTTGTACCAAACCCAAAGCTCATGACCATAGATGAGGGTGGGAACGTAGATCGACCGATAAATTGAGAGCTTTGCCTTTTGACATGGCTCTCTCTTCACCACGACAGACGGGTACAGCGCTTGCTTCACTGCGGATGCTGCACATATCTGCCTATCGATCTCACGCTTCATATGTTCTTCAACCAACTACCGGTAAATGGAAAAACTTCTTGTTCTGTGTTGTTAACAACTAGTTTTTGCAGCTGAGTAAAGAACTACTGTATTAGTCTGAGTGGCTGAACTAACAAACTACCTGTTTGCTTAAGAACATGCACGCTGTGATTCAACTTCACTGCCCTACAGAGTAGATTATGGTAGATAACCCAATGTCAAAGTACTTCAGATACACATCACTTTACTATTTTATGTTGCAACCTGCTCATAAATTATTTTCTTAAACACTTGTACCGGTATCTCAATAAAAAGGAAAACAGAATTGCATACAGTTTAGAGAATGTATTTAAAAATATTAAATACAACATCTCCATAAGTAGTCAGACCCTTTATGTCGCCCTGAGTTGAAGCAATGTTGGTAGAAGTTTCAGTCCTGAATCTTTTACAGTTTGATGCAACAAGCTTTGTTGACCTGGATTGGAGGTTTGTCTGCCGTTCTTCTTTACAAACCCTCTGTCTCAATCTGGTTGGATGGACTGATAATGGAGACATTTTCAGGTGTCTCCAGAGAGATTTGATAGAGTTCAGGTCGGAGGTATGGCTAGTCCACTCTAGGACTTGAGGTCTGAATTTTTCTCTGGTGCTGATCTACAGAAATCAGGGCAGCTGATGGTGGATAGACAACAGCCATGTTTCTGAGCTCTGTGGTTCCTTTGACCTCATGGTGTGGTTTTGCTTTGATTGTCAGTTGGAGGTTTTCTATAGAGAAATCAGGTTCTTTAAGGTTAAGTTACCACAGGTGGACGGACTTCAGTTGAGGCAAATTATGAATGATCTTAGCAAAAATTAGGAGAAATAAGAGGAACCTGAGCAAACATTTTAATGGTGTAATATTGTTGTCATTGTTCTTGTTATTAAGGCTATATACTGGTAGGTGGGGAGTGGTGGCGCAGAGGTTAGAGAAGGTGGGGCTGTGATTGGAAGATCACTGGTTCAACTCCTGGACCGACATCAAAATGTGTGTGGGATTGGTGAAGCACCCACACCTGCCTCCACCCTCATTTGCCCCACTCCGGGCCCTTGAGCAAGGCCCTTAAACCCCCACCCCCCACCATCTGCTCCCCCGGGCACCCTAGATAGTAGCTCTCTACTCCACACAGAGGGTTGTGGTATCTCAGTGGACAGTGGTTGTCAGGAAGGACATCTGGCGTAAAAACGATCACCAAGTCTTTGTGTAAATTAGTTCGCTGTGGTGACCCCTGAAAAAGGGAGCAGCCGAAAGAAGAAAAGAAAAGTTCTTGTTACATTTTCTAAAATTCTGTTTTCACTTTGGCTTCATTAGATGCTGATTATAGATTGATAAAAAAAAACTGAATTTAAATTGTAACATCAGACTGCAGTACAGGTATACTGTAACAAACAGAAAAAGTGAAGAGTCTTCACTGAAGCTGCTGTAAATGATAAAAAGCCTGTGGCTGATCACAAATATGGAGCCAAGATGGTGTAGTGGTTAGGGCGTTTGACTTGGGACCCGAAGGACGCGGGTTCGCGTCCCGGCCACTACACACCTTGGGGTGTCTATGAGTGCACACCTAATTCTCCAGCTCCCCGAGCGCCCTCTGGCTGCTCACTGCACCACCTGGGGTGGTTGGGTTAAATGCAGAGACGAATTTCGTCTGTGTATGGGAAACATACGCAGATGACAGACAAACACATTATTATTATTATTATTAAATCAATCATGTCAGAAGTTGACGCCTTTCATCTGTGAGCCAGTTTCAATAGACAAATTCAGGATTATTCATAGATTTTATTTTTCAGTTTTTGTTTTCTGTACTGTCCAAAGCAAGGGTGTGACCATGTGAAGCTATTAGTTGTTGTTTTTTATGGACCGAGACATTCCTTAAGATACAGGCCTGCTGAAAAATCCTGTTAATAAGAAAAACTTGAGGGTCTCTGTGTGATGCCTCGTCTAGATTAAACACACATTTAGAAAAGAATGAAGTTCTGATTAATGCCTTTCTTAGTTTTTTTTTCTACAGCTTTGACATGAAACCTCACTGGGGCAGGGGGAGGGTCACATGATGGGTTTTTGTGGAGAAAGAAATGGGCATGTGGCTGCTAAAATGTACATTCTTGCTTGTAATTTCTTGCAGAGGTGAGTTTATGTCAGTAAGTGTATGTAATTGAGTACAGACTTGTTTATTACTGTGTGTTGCTGCAGCAGCGTGTAGCATCGGCCATCATCGTATATGACATAGACCGCAGGAGGGGGGAGAGGATGCTGGGAGTAATGGTGTTTTGCAACAGCAGAAGGATGGAGAACATTCCTCGCAGAACATCCCGCCTCAGCTGAGTGCTTCCTGACTTAAACAGTGTTTTAGCATGTTAGTTCGGTGTGTAATACTTCACCCGTTCCACAGCGTCTTTTCCCTTCGTATATATCCATCCAACCACACACCCCCACCCCGTTCATCTGAAGCGCCTGTGTCCATGCGGAGAAACCTCTGAACCCGTAGCAGGCTGTCCAGGCCGGAAGTAAACGTCTCCAGTGGAGCTAACTTTAGAATGTTAGGTGGTGGTTGTCCGGTCACATTAAGCTGTCTAATGCTTCACGCGTTCCACAGCGTCTTTTCCCTTCGTATATCCATCCAACCACAAACCCCCCCGTTCAGATGCAGATAATGTGTCCGTGCGAAGCAACCACTGAACCAACACGGTACGGCTGATGAGCTAACAGAAGCTAAAAACAACGCAACCGGAAACTGACTGTCCGAGTAAACCGGAAGTTGCGTAATTCGGGTTAAAAATAATAAAAATAATAATTGTAATAATAATACTTTATTTATAAAGCCATTTAAAACAACCATAGCTGCAACAAAGTGCTGTACACATGAAATAAAGAACATTATTTTAAACCCAAAAAAACCCACATTTTTTTATTTTTCCATATTTTTATTAAATATGAATTATGCCGTAAGTCGGAGTTGCCGTAGGTTGAGGGTGCCGTAAATCGAGGACTCCCTGTATAAGATAAGATAAGAGATAAGATAAGAGATTCTTTATTAACATTGCACCAGTTCTCACCAATACAACGTGATAATGTAAACACAGTCATCCAGAGGAGGGGCAGAGAATGTTAAGCTGCTGCAATTCAAAACACATAACATGTTCATCAGCGCGGCCGTCTCTCATCCGTCCTGGATGAAGAGCAAATCAGATATGGAAAAAGGAAAAACACAATAGGTATCATTTGTGATATTCAAAAAAAGAATCTATCAAAGATTGCCTGAAGACACTCCATGATAAAGTCCCAAAAACTCTATCAGCATAAGCACAACCAGACGAGACATTGTTGCAGTTTTGACGACATGCAAGGAGATATAGAGTCTGCGAGTAACTTCAGAGAACACAGTTCAGCAGGTTGTTCAGCTGGGCGTTATCCGAGGCACGCACAGAGATCTCTGGGGGGGGGAGGTCAGCAAGGTCTCTTCAGCTCTACGCTCCAGGAGAATAGTTTCCAAACAGTCTTCTTTTCAAGGACGTGTGCAGAAACCAGATTAGATAGTCTTTTGTTTATCTTCAATCCAGACCACAGTGTTCTTTTCACTGCAGCCTTCCAAGTCCAGATGCTGTTTCAGGGCCAAAATTCCAAATCATATGAGGTTCCGCTCTATGAACCCCCATCTGTGCCCTGATTGAGCCCGGGCGGCTGTAAACGAGTTCCAAAGCGCCCTGCAGGTCCGCGGTGATCTACCGCCGCTCCCAACGTGCGATTGAGCTCGTACAACAGCTGGGATGAGGAGCCCACAGCCCGGATCAGAGAATCTTGCTGATCAGGAAGTTTCGCCAGCGCGCTGATAGCCGCCGAAGCCTTCCTCAGCTTCAAGTAACAGACAGCCCCGCTGACGCCAAAAAACAGAGCAGCTGCCACCAATAGACCAATAATCCACAAATCTTCCACGTCTTCGACAGTCAAGACGGTCAGACACATAGGCTGCCACTGTCCCCACGAGTCCATCATGTATCCAACCGCGTGTGTGTCAGAGGGACAGACAGCTTCTCCTGGCACGGTCCGCTTCGTGGAAAAAATCTTATCTATTGAAGAAACAGCCCAATTTATTAAATCCATCGCAAATTGGTTCGAGTGAGCGCTGAAGAGTCAGACGAGACAAAAAGCAAGCAGGGAGGAGGAAAAACTTAGGGAGGGAAGGAGCAAAAAGATATGCGACTTGCTTTGTCGAGAGCCGGAAGCAGTAACATACACGTATATATACATATATATACACATACAGTATATATATGCGTATATCTATACGTATATCAAAATGGTCTGCATTTAATGCTGCAAGAAATGCTTTCATTTTCTGTTGCCACTTGTGTGTTTTTGTACTGTAAGAGGAAATCAGAAAGACCGTAGCCCAGTTTCAAACCTGTGATCTTCTTACAGCAAGGCAACATTTTTAACCAAATTACCATGCAGCGTATACCTCAAGAAAATAAGTTTCATAGAGGACAAGTTGGCTTTGTGTGGCCATATGACACCAACCCAAAATCTCACTTTATAACCAGGTTTTGGGTCTACAGACTGTTGGATCTTACAGTCTCCTCTAGGAGAAATCACCTCACTAATCTTCTAGTTGAATATAATGTAACATTAAAGGGGACCTCAGATGGGTTTTTTAAATTTTTATGGTATGTCTGTGTGCTATCCAGACCTTGTTCATTCAATTTAATACACAAAATAATTCTTAGATAATAAATTATACCCTTTTTAATTCTGCCATTTCTAACTTCTGTTCTAAACGACCTGTTTATGATAATGAGGTCTGAAGTCCACACCCGTCAAAACTCTGTTTACATTAACTCCGCCCTCTGTAACAGCCAGTATCTCAAATCTGTTGTTGTTTTAAAATTAGCTTTTTTTTATTACTCGTTTGACTTACTGTTAGTGCTAGCTTAAGATAACTTACCGAAAGCTGTTTGTGCGCGCCGCCATTAGCTGCTCCTTTTATCATGCCCTCCCGAATCCGAGGCTAAAATTAGCTCTTCCTCCTCCTTCGGTAACAAACAGCCCGCGTAGCTCCGCTAGTTGCATGCGGCGCTTCGATCCGCGGCTGCACATCCAATCCAGACACACACAAAGTTCACCGAGTGTTTCCAGTTAATTTATCCGTATGAGGCAACCTCTGACCGTCACCGGACCCACACGGTCCTCAAAAGCCAGCAGCTCCCTGCAGCCCTCACCCCGATCTCTCCGAAAAAAAAGAAAAAAAAAGATGCCGTGGCCGGGAAGCGAACCCCGGTCCTTTGGGTGCCACACCAGCCATTTATCTCCCAGACCCAAGCTGGCAGTTGAGCAAAAGCAGTCCTTCATCGTATAAGAAACAAATACAACCACCTACTTTTAGAACGCTGGAGTTTTGATTAGATTTTGATGAAGTGAAAGGTATTCTTAAAATAAATAAATTGCTAATCTGAAAAGTATATCGATCAGTGGTGCTTGTACGTTTCAGACTGTCGCCCCGCGAGAGTGTGTGTGTGCACAGTTTCAACGAGACAGAGTTCAAACAAGGTAATAAAACATTCTGGTTTTACTCAAGATGTGCTGCGTGGCTGGAGCAGGGCAAGCCCCTAGCCCCCCCGGGGGCTAAATAAATGAATAAATAAATAAATGACCGCCGGGTCAGCTCCAAAACTGCTCGGCAACCGTGACGTCTTTTATACTGAAGTGGGTTGAGCCCAGAGCCATATAAAGTGAGAGTTGCGACACTTCCATAGAGTTCCATTGTAAGAATGGAATGCGGAAGTCACATGGGTCATGGAGGGGGCAATTTGTTCCATGGCTCTGGTTACAGTCTGAAGCTGCCTGCAGTAGCGCTCCGTCGCCGCCAGAGGGCGCAGCTCCACAAGGTTTCCATAGCCGTAGTTTGGAACGATTGACCGCCTGTCGGCGAGATCAAAGCGTGTCGGAACTCTATATATATGGCTCTGGTTGAGCCGCACCCGGGGTTGCTAGGTGAGGGGCTGGACTCAGGTTTGGTGTGGGTTGTCCTGCGGTTTGTGACGTCACAAACCGCAGGAAGTGAAACGAAGCGTTTCTATCACAGACAAATAAGTCTACTTAAACCACTGGGTGCATTTTTTTGGCACTAGGACTGTTTTTTATGAAGTAAATACCCAAAGTTGAGTAAAAAAAACATTAAAAAGTGAATTTTGCATGTGTGGTCCCCTTTAACATTCATTAAATGCACCCTGCTTGTATAATGGTAGGGAAACACTGTCACATCAATTGCTTGGCATTGGTTTGATTTTTTTTTTTTGTTTTCCTGACTGGTTAGTCTTGCATTGAAAGTCGTGTTAAAACAAGTGGTCACAGGTCGTGTTTAATGTATGTGATTACTAACCCGTTCTACTGTACATTTGTCTCCTAATTTTTGGAAGTGGAGCAGGTGGTTGAGGCCTTTTCTAGG
This sequence comes from Garcialebias charrua, assembly GCA_038048925.1. Classification (NCBI taxonomy): domain Eukaryota; kingdom Metazoa; phylum Chordata; class Actinopteri; order Cyprinodontiformes; family Rivulidae; genus Garcialebias; species Garcialebias charrua. The sequence goes on along the minus strand of JBBPBX010081476.1, from coordinate 5,491 downwards.
CGAATTACCGTATGTTCTTGAAGGAGTCCCCACAATGTCTCACAACTTTCACAGGGTTCTCCTACTTCCTCATGTGGGTTGTGAAGCCCTATCGCTTGAGTTTTATACAAACCGGATTCCAAAAAAGTTGGGACACTAATCAAATAGTGAATAAAAACTGAATGCAATGGCCGTGGCGTAGTGGTAATGGCAGTCGTCCCACGATCGGAAGGTTGGAGGTTCGAATCCCGGTTCCCCACACCATGTGTTGTTGTGTCCCTGGGCAAGACACTTAACCCCGAGTTGCTCCCGGTAGGACTGGAAAGCGCCTTGCATGGCAGTCTGCCGCTACCGGTGTATGAATGTGTGTATGAATGGGTGGATGGTTGGTATTGTAAAGCGCTTTGGGGCCCCTCATAGGGGGCTGGAAAGCGCTAATAAATAAGCTCCATTTACCATTTACCATGTGGAGATGGCAAATGTCAATATTTTATTTGTAATAGAACATAGATGACAGATCAAAAGTTTAATCTGAGTAAATGTAACATTTTAAAGGAAAAATATGTTGATTCAAAATTTCACAGTGTCAACAAATCCCAAAAAAGTTGGGACAAGTAGCAATAAGTGGCTGGAAAAAGGAAATTGAGCATATAACGAACAGCTGGAAGACCAATTAACACTAATTAGGTCAATTGACAACATGATTGGGTATAAAAAGAGCTTCTCAGAGTGTCAGTGTCTCTCAGAAGCCAAGATGGTAAGAGGATCACCAATTCCACCATTGTTGCACAGAAAGATAGTGCAGCAATACCAGAATGGTGTTACCCAGCGTAAAATAGCAAAGACTTTTAAGTTATCATCATCAACCGTGCATAACATCATCAAAAGATTCAGAGAATCTGGAACAATCGCTGTGCGTAAGGGTCAAGGCCGTAAAACTCTACTGGATGCTCGTGATCTCCGGGCCCTTAAACGTCACTGCACCTCAAACAGGAATGCCACTGTCAAGGAAATAACAGAATGGGCTCAGGAATACTTCCAGAAAGCATTGTCAGTGAACACAATCCACCGTGCCATCCGCCGTTGCCAGCTGAAACTCTACAGTGCAAAGAGGAAGCCATTTCTAAGCAAGCTCCACAAGCTCAGACGTTTGCACTGGGCCAGGGGTCATTTAAAATGGAGTGTGGCAAAATGGAAGACTGTTCTGTGGTCAGATGAGTCACGATTTGAAGTTCTTTATGGAACACTGGGACGCCATGTCATCCAGACCAGAGAGGACAAGGATAGCCCAAGTTGTTATCAACGCTCCGTTCAGAAGCCTGCATCACTGATGGTATGGGGTTGCATGAGCGCTTGTGGCATGGGCAGCTTGCATGTCTGGAAAGGCACCATTAATGCAGAGAACTATGTTCAGGTTCTAGAACAACATATGCTCCATCTAGATGTCACCTGTTTCAGGGAAGACCCTGCATTTTTCAACAAGATAATGCCAGACCACATTCTGCATAGGGCTGTAGTGATACAATAATTTCACGACACGATACACGATATGCTGCTCACGATACAATATATTACTAGTTACAATATATACTGTTAGACTCATGAATAAATAAAAATAAAATAAAAATAAACACTGCAAAATATCACATCATACTGATGCTGATCTGTTTTCTTGTTGCTGTGTTCATCTGTGTTCATCTGTGACCATCTGCTCATACAAACTCATGTTCGTGCTGCTGTTTATTCCCACTATATTAGGCTTAGTGTATTACTAGTTGATGTTTTTCTTAGTTAGTTCTAGATGTTATTACTGTTTTTCTCTTTCATTTGTTGTTGGATGTAACTGGGACCTCGTGTACATAATCTCGTTTTCATCACATGTACCACATGCGGTGCAAATGACAATAAAGACTCTCTGACTCTCTCTCTGACTCTCTGATACAGTATATTGCGATATTCAGCAAACTATACAATTCAATACACTTTTGTTGCGATTTTCTGAAAGATTTTAGAGGGACAGAGTGATTTTGGTGACATTTTGTGACTGTTATAGACTTGGATTGAATTAATTTAACTGAAAACTGATTAAAAGCACCAACTACACAATACTTGGCTCTGGTTGGACATGGACACAGACTTAAAGTCGACAGCTGGACAAAATGAATCAAAGAAGTGGTGAGAAAACATGTTTCTTTCAATTGAAACAGTAAAAACTGTAGCTTACATGCATTTGTAAAGTAAATAAAGTGCACCAAGTGCCCTGCTCTGAATAGTTTGAAACCTTTTTAACCTTGACACTTAACATCTGAAGGAATCACTCTAAGTGCTTGGTAAGTAAACAGTAATATGACTTCTCCAAAACAGTCTATAATTCAAGTAATGAAGAACATTTAACTTCAAATGCACCCATCTTAGCAGAGCAGCTTAAGGCCTGTAGATAGACCCTGACTAATAAGTGAACTCTAAACAGAAAGTCTACTCTGCAGACCAAGTGAGCTACATTCTCCTCAGATTTTTGTTTAGAAATAGAATCTGATCGACGTGCTCTGGGAGAAGTGCACTTCTCTGCGCAGTGATGATATCTCCAGCGGTGGAGAAGACTCTCTCTGAGGATACACTGGTGCCAGGGATGCAGAGGTACGATACTTGCGGATGAATATTGATTTTTTTTTCTAGGAAAAAAAATCGATATACAGTATATCGCAAAATCGATATTATTACACAGCCCTAATTCTGAATCCGGTTTGTAAATAAATTTGGCTTGATTTCTGCTCAACAATGAGCTCATATGAGGAAA
>JBBPBX010081475.1:2613-15945 GCA_038048925.1 Garcialebias charrua | reverse complement strand
TTTTACAATAATAATAATAATAATAATAATAATAATAATAATAATAATAATAATAATTTAAAAAAGCTAAGTCTGGTCCTCTGGACATTCAAAAAATAAAACAAAACAAAGCAAAAAATGTAGAAACGTTTCGTCTTTCGTCTGAATTCATCTGGCAACAATTCTGGTTTATCTCACTACTATACCAGCAACTGTCTGTTTGAATGGAGACATCGTTGGATTAAATCTGTGTCTCCATCCCTTCATTTGGAACATGAGCCTTCATATTGGAGACGGGAAAGGATTTCCAAGTGCGGCACAATAAACATCAAACATCTCCGCCAGCTGGCCCGCGCACCTGCTGCAGACAGCAAGGATCAGACTCTCCGGGTGGCCTTGCTGAATGTAAGGTCCCTAACCAATAAGACTTTTATTCTGAATGACTTTTTTACCTCCAAAAAACTGGATTTTATGTTCTTGACAGAAACTTGGATTCATGTTGGTGAATCAGCTCCATTTTCTGAACTTCTCCCTCCTGACTGCGCTTTCTTCAGCTCTCCTCGGACCACAGGTAAAGGAGGTGGATTAGCTTCTGTTTTTAAATCCAGTTTTAAATGTCGGCAGATCCCCACTCATTTTTATCAGAGTTTTGAACTTCAGATGTTGGAGATACACTTCTCTCCACTTTTACTCTGCGCCACAATCTACCGGCCGCCTAAATACAGCAAGGATTTTATTAAAGATTTTACTGATTTTATGACGGGACTTATGCTACGTTATGACCAAATTTTAATAACGGGCGATTTCAATTTGCACGTGGACAGTGAGGCTGGACCTCTGGTCAAAGATTTTATGAACACTATTGACTCTTTTAATCTCACGCAGTCCATCACAGCCGCCACGCATGAGAAAGGGCACACGCTCGATCTCGTGCTATCCTATGGGATAAATATATCATCCGTGGAAATCTGTGGGAGTCTTTTATCAGATCATCTACCCGTTCTGTTCACTGCGGTGGTCTCTGGCAGGAAGGAATGGGCTGGACCATCCGTGCGTTCTGCGTGCGCAATTAATTCAACCACAGCGCTGCGCTTCTCCACTGGTTTTAATGACTCTGTCTCCTGCAACCCTCAGTTCTGCTCTGTGTCCAGCGTGGATGAGTTTACTGAACTTTTTAGTTCCACATGCTCTGACATTCTGAACTCTGTTGCTCCGCTGAAGATCAAAAGGAGGAAGTCATGTCAGCCATGGCTGAGTGAACACACGCGCGCGCTCAGACGCCTGTGCAGACGAGCTGAGAGGAAGTGGTGTAAAGACAGACTGCAGGTTTCCCTGGACTTATTTAAAGACAGCCTGTCAAATTATCAGAGTGCTGTTAAAGCTGCAAAAACAGCTTTTTTATCTAACATGATTTCAAACAACAGTCACAGACCGCAGGTTCTTTTTAATGTTTTTAACTCTGTTGTGAATCCTTGTGATGCTGCTGGTCATGTTGCTGAATCTCCTGCACTGTGTGAACAGTTTTCTAAATTTTTTATAGATAAAATCACTGCTCTGAGACCCTCTTCAACACAAATTTACACAGATCCATCCTCATTCCCTCCATCCTCAGCTTCCTTTGAACAGTTTGAACCAGTGACTTTAATTGTTTTAAAGGACATTGTGGATCACATGCATCCTTCTAATTCACCTTTGGACTGTGTTCCCTCTCGACTGTTCAAAGAAGTTTTTAGCACACTTGGACCATTAGTTCTTGTCCTGATTAACATGTCCCTGTCATCTGGCTGCGTTCCAGCTTCTTTTAAACATGCTGTGGTGCAGCCTCTCATAAAGAAGAAGAACCTCGATACAGCACTGCTCTTAAATTATAGACCCATTTCAAAACTACCTTTTCTGTCAAAAATTTTAGAGAAAGTTGTTTTTAATCAACTTAAGAGGTTTTTAACTGCCAACAGCATTGGTGAAAAATTCCAGTCAGGTTTTAAATCAGGCCACAGCACAGAAACAGCCCTTTTAAGAGTTTTTAATGACCTTCTTTTAACTGTTGATGCAGGAGGATCTGCTGTTTTAGTGCTTTTAGACCTTTCTGCTGCCTTTGATACTGTGGACCACAACATCTTGTTGTCACGACTGGAACACGTGGTCGGTATCAAAGGCACAGTTTTATCCTGGTTTAGATCCTACCTGACTGACAGGAGTTTTTCTGTTCATTTAGGGAACTGTTCTTCATCTCCAGCTCCTTTGATCTGTGGAGTCCCTCAAGGGTCTATTTTAGGTCCACTGCTTTTTAATTTGTACATGTTGCCTTTGGGGTCCATTTTTAGAAAACACAACATTCCTTTTCACTGCTTTGCTGATGATACACAGTTATATCTTCCAATTGAGTCAGACAGGGTCACTCCACTGGATCCACTCCTGGACTGTCTGAATGACATTAAAATCTGGTTAAAACTTAATTTTCTAAATCTAAATGAAAATAAAACGGAAGCCATCAGCTTTGGCAAATGTAACACCCTAAATGTTCTTGGCCCCTTGGCTTCATACAGCCACTCCAATGTCAGGAATCTGGGAGTTATTTTTGATAGTGCTTTTAAGTTAGACAAACAGATAAATGCTGTAGTTAAATCCGGTTTCTTCCAGCTAAGACTCATTGCCAAGGTGAAGTCTTGTCTCTCTTTCAGAGACCTTGAAAAGGTGATTCACGCTTTTATTACTTCTCGCTTGGACTATTGTAATTCACTGTATGTTGGTTTAGACAAATCATCTTTGCATCGTTTACAATCTGTCCAGAACGCAGCAGCTCGTCTTTTAACTTCAACTAAAAAATATGAACACATAACCCCTGTCCTGGCATCCCTTCACTGGCTCCCTGTCTGCTATCGAATTGATTTTAAGATTTTATTGCTTGTTTTTAAAATCTTAAAAGGTCTGGCCCCATCATATTTATGTGATCTTATTAATATCTACACTCCTGTAAGAGTCAGCGTCAGAGAGTCTTTATTGTCATTTGCACCGCATGTGGTACATGTGATGAAAACGAGATTATGTACACGAGGTCCCAGTTACATCCAACAACAAATGAAAGAGAAAAACAGTAATAACATCTAGAACTAACTAAGAAAAACATCAACTAGTAATACACTAAGCCTAATATAGTGGGAATAAACAGCAGCACGAACATGAGTTTGTATGAGCAGATGGTCACAGATGAACACAGATGAACACAGCAACAAGAAAACAGATCAGCATCAGTATGATGTGATATTTTGCAGTGTTTATTTTTTATTTTATTTTTATTTATTCATGAGTCTAACAGCCTCAGGGTAGAAGCTGTTCCTCAGTCTAGTGGTTCTACACTTGATGCTCCTCAACCTCCGTCCTGAGGGGAGTGGGGCAAAGAGTGAGTGTGCTGGATGAGTGAGGTCTTTCATGATGCAGGTGGCTCTTTTCCTGCATCTGGAGGTGTAAATGTCTGTGATGGTGGGGAGACTGACTCCAACAGACTTCTGTGAGAGCACTCCGGTCTACCAACCAGTTTCTCTTAGATGTCCCCAGATCCAAAATGAAATCCAGAGGTGATCGGGCTTTTGCGGTTGCTGCTCCAAAACTGTGGAACAGTTTACCTGAGAAAGTAAAGACCGCTCAGACTGTTGACACTTTTAAATCTTCACTTAAGACTCATCTCTTTTACTTGGCATTTGATCCTCGCAGAATGTGAGATCAAATTTTGAGCAGATTTTATTGTTGTTGCATTTACTGATAGCTTTATTATGTTTAGTGGCACTAGATGCATTTTACTCTGTTTTTATTTTGGTCGACTTCGGTTGTTTTTATGTGCTATATAAATAAAATTGACATTGACATTGACATTGTCCGAAAGACTTCTTCAGTCTGAGTTGCTGTATTCAGCTCGGTCTTTTAAATAGCACCCTCTCACAGTGTTACACAACCAGTTGGCTGATGACAGCCTGAAACCAGCTGCTCACATGATCAAGGAGGGCCATCAGCCTAACAATGGATCATTAGTACCCTGATGGTTGTTTGCTATTCACAGAGGGCTGAGGGCCTGTTTACACGGCGCATATTTTGAGTGGAACCGCTCCTTTCTCTCTGCGTCTTTGCCTGCCGTCGACACGGCACCACTGTATTCAAAAGAGGGGGGCTCTTTGAATCCGAATCTTTTCTGATCCACGCTCAAGGTGGAGGTTTTTCGCGGACCCCCCGTTGATAATGTAAACATCTCCCGCTGTTCTTTTGTTTGAGCCTCAAGCGCGCAGCATACACGCACGGACAGTCAGGGGCAGGCGGACATTTCACGTGTCAGGCTGTAAAATATGTGCTAATTATAAGAGTTTAATAATAATAATAAACAGTATTTATTTAGCGTGGGAGATATCTAAATTTATCTGAGCTATCTATCTGTACTTGTTACGTTTTTTAAACAATGCGTAACGTGCTGTGAAAATGAAGACACCAGGTTTATTTTTTATTTATTTATTCAGCACCACAAACTGTATGTCACACAAACACTGAGAATTAAATTGAACACTATTAAAATACGTTAACTGAACTGTTAACTGCGTTAATGAACTGGACTCTTGCTGTGTTTTCATCTGGACCCCATCAGAACCAACCGAGAACCGGTCCGCCTGAACGACAGCTTCCACCTTCCACCTGGCAGAAAAAATAAATAAATAAAATAAAAACTCTGTTGTTGTGTGATCAAAGTAAACACAGGCAAACATATTAAGAACATTGATTTACCTGCTGTGTTTATCACGGACTAAAGTCCGACATCATCCTCATGGACTCGGTTCAGGTCCACTCAGCAACTGGTGTGCAGCTTGTTAGATGAAGAGAGTCCCGCTTGGTGTCAAATCTGTCGACTATTATCCAAATCCAGCTTCAACTTGTTGTTAACTTGTTGTTATATGGTAGTGTTACATTAGCTCAACGCTTAGCACAACCGAAAGCAGCAGTCTGTCAGCAGAGTGACGCAGCACGCATGCTCAGTAGGTGAAGGTTCAGCAGCACGCATGCGCAATGGGTGAAGGTGAGGGGGACATGAGGGAGGGGGGAGATTCGAGTGGATCTGTGTCAACGCAAAACTTTTCATCTAATTAAGGCCCTGTTTACACGGACACTGTGTGGGGGAAACGGAACTTTTGGGTATGTTAATTAGGTTGAAAGTTTTGCGTTGACATGGGCGAATTCTGTGGATACGACTCTCTCCCCCCCACCCCCCGTCCTCATGACTTTACTGTAGTTACCATGCTGGGCCATTAGATGGCGCTGTGATTTTTGGAACCTTCACTACTGCGCATGCGTGCTGCCTGAGGTAAACAGAGCAGACGAGGCAGCCTGTTTTCCTCTCTGGCTAAAAGTTCAGCTACTACAAGTTGTTGTCAACAAGTTAACAACAAGTTAAAGCTGGAATTTGGATAAGAGTCAACAGATTTGACACCAAGTGGGACCGCTTCATCTAACAAGCTGCACACCAGTTGCTGACTGGACCGGAACCGCGTCAACATGTCTGACTTTAGTCCGTGAGAATCAGCTGATTTCCAGCAGCGCTACAAGGTAAACAATGTTCTTAATAATGTTTCCTTGTGTTTAGTTCGATCACAGAACAACCAACTGAGGTTTTATTTTTTTTTTTTCCTGCGAGGTCGAAGCTGTCGTTCCACGAAGCGAACCAGTTTCGGATGTGGGTCCAGTTTCCACCAGGATGAAAACAACAGAGTCCAGTTCATTAAAGTTTCGGTTAACGTGTTTTTAAAAGTGTTCAAATTATTCTCAGTGTTTGTGACATGCAGTTTGTGGTATTGTCTTGAATAAATAAATAAATTAAAAATCAACCTGGTGTCTTCATTTTCTGTAGCATGTTAGGCATGACGTAACGAGTCCAGATAGCTTCATTTAGCTCAGATAAATTTAAATATCTCCCACGCTAACATAAATACTGTTTATTATTGTTAAACTGTTAATATATAGCACATTTAGTATGTTATAGTGCAGCGTGACACGTGAAATGTCCGACTGCCTCGTTAACAGACAACTGGATCCAGGCAGCTGGCTCTCTTCCAACACAGATGCAGGTAAGGTGTAGAATAATTAAATATGAGAATCAAAATATATTCCATCAGCTATAGTTCAGAAAGTGGTGCGTGTGTCCACTGTCCAGTCCACCGCCATTGTTAAAATGCCGGCTGTCTGCGCGTGCGTGCTGCGTGCATGTGTTCAAACAAAAGCTCCGCGGGAGATGTTTACATTATCAACGGGGGGTCAGCGAAAAAGTTCCACCCTGAGAGCTGGATCAGAAAAGTATCGGATGCAAAGAGGGGGGCCAGCAGCGTCGTGTAGGCGATAAGCAAAGACGCAAAGAGAAAGTAGCGGTTCCACTCAAAATATGCGCCGTGTAAACAGGGTCTAACATGCCCAAAACATCCGTTTCCCCCCCACAGTGTCCGTGTAAACAGGGCCTGAGTGATACTAGCAATCACAGCATTGTAAGAGGGAGACAGTTGAACCCAGAGGCCTCCACCCCGGTTTAATGATGGACGGTTTCTTTTCACAAAGATGGCCTCCTTTACTCCTCTCTCAAACCATTGTTCCTCTCTATCAAGGATGTGAACATCTTCATCCTTGAAAGAGTGACCGCTGGCCTGGAGATGAGTGTAGACCGCAGAGTCCTGACCTGATGATGTTGATCTTCTGTGCTGGGCCATCCTTTTGGCCAGTGGCTGTTTAGTTTCCCCGATATAAGACTGATCACAGCCCTCCTGACACTGAACAGCATACACAATATTACTCTGTTTGTGCCGGGGGACTGGATCTTTGGGATGAACCAGTCTTTGCCGTAATGTATTTTGGGGTTTAAAAGCCACTGGGACGTTGTGTTTAGAGAATAAACGTCTCAATGTCTCTGAAACTCCCGCAACATACGGAATGACCACTGGTCTGGGTCTGGGTTCCTTCTTTTCACCTGATGGCTGGCTGGAGTCCTGTTTGGGTTTCTTCTCTGCTTTCAGGAAGGCCCAGTTAGGATATCCACATTTCCCTAGAGCCTGTTTTGTGTGTGATTTCTCCTTCTGTCTGGCTCCTAAGTTAGTGGGGACGCTGTCTGCTCTGTGGTACAGAGTCCTGATGACTCCTAACTTGTGTTCCAGAGGGTAATGGGAGTCGAACTGCAAATACTGGTCTGTGTGAGTGGGTTTGCAGTACACCTCAGAAGTTCTCACAAGCATGCATTTTACTGAGCATTTCAAGGGCGCTAGTGTCTTAAGTACCCAGAGGGCGGGGCCTCTGAGGTGACGCTGACACCCACTGCCGTAAAGGCGTGAGTGTATTCCTTCAGGTAATCATGCGGGGGCGCAATTCCCATAGCAATGGTGTTGCACCTCATTCCATTCCTTCAGGGAACATGAGTTAGGTGCATCACTTTCAGTTTCCTCCCACAAACCTATGCATGTTAGGTTACTTGTACCGGTAAATCTAAATTGTCACCAGGTGTGAGTTGTTTTATGTCTTGTAAGTGGCACTGTGATCAGTTTTACAACTCATCAGTTATAAAAGTAATAATAATAATAATAATAATAATAATAATAATAATAATAATAATACATTTTATTTGAAGGAGCCTTTCAATTTACTCAAGGTCAACAAACAAGAAATAAAAAAATAAGTAAAAAAACAATAAAAGACAAATACTGTATCAATAAAGTCAAACACAAGTATTGGTAGAATACATAATGACATTAAACAGAATAAGCAAGTTTGGAAAAGTGAGTCTTAAGGTTAGAATTAAATGAGGACAGAGAATCCGAATTACAGATGTGCTGTGGAAGAGAGTTCCAGAGACGAGGGGCTATGCGGGAGAATGCTCTGGATTCCATGGTTGCCATGCAAGCAGGAGGCATAACAAGATAAAGAATAATTGGATAAGGAGGAGTGAAGACTTTGGGAAGGTGTGTAATAAATGGTAAATGGACTGTATTTATGTAGTGCCTTTCTATCTTATCAAGACAATCAAAGTGTTTTAAGCTACAGTCTGTGCCCTCATTTACCCATTCATACAGCACTCTACTAAATCTCTACAAAGCTACAAAGCTACAAAGCTAATTGAACAAATCATTCTAAAGAGACTAATAATAAGTGCTTTATCACATTCATACACTGATGAGATACACATCAGAGGCAATGTGGGGTTCAGTGTCTTGCCCAGGGACACTTCGGCATGTGACTGCTGGTGGATTCAAACCTCCAACTCTTGCATTGGAGGACAACTGTTCTAGCCACTCAGCCACAGCCGCTCCATATAACAAAGACGATCAGTGAGGTACAGAGGTACCAATTTATGGAGAGCTTTTAAAGTGAGGAGGAGAATCTTGAAGTTGATAAGATATTTTATGGGTAACCAGTGAAGATGCTTAAGGATAGGGGTGATGTGTGCCTTGGAAGTAGTTCTGGTGATGATCCGAGCAGCTGTGTTTTGGACAAGCTGAAGTTTATGGATGATTATGAGAGGAAAATCTGACAGAAGGGAGTTACAGTAATCTAATTGAGAGGTGACAAGAGCATTGATAAGGATGGCTCTATTGGTGGGAATAAGAAATGAACGGAGACGGTTGATGTTTCGAAGATAAAAATAAGCAGACTGAGTAGGGTAATATTATTGACATGCGATTCAAAAGATAAAGTGCTATCGAGGATGATATTTTTACATCCTCCAGGGGCCTTACCCGCTGATTCTACCAACTGAACTTGGTCCAGCACAGCTAATCAGAATCAGAACCACCTTTATTGGTCAAGTTAGTGTGTTCAAGCAAGGAGTTTGACTTTGGTTTCAAGTGCTCACCTCACACAGCCATCAACTTAGAGGAAATAAAACAAATTACAAAAGGAACAGCATGTACATGTAGTGCACACATGCTTTTTTCCCCCAGCAGAGTAGCTTGCTACTCAGGCTGTAAGGTGTTTATTGTGTTCAGACAAGCCTTTAGATAAATGTTTTTATTGAGTGTTTTTATCAATTGTTCTTGTTTTTATCAGCTGTTCTTATTGTTTTGATTAATCAGATTTTAATACAGTAATTCTTCTGTTTATTTTAATTTTTTATTTATATGTTGTACAGCACTTTGTGATTTTATCTGCGAAAAGTGCTATATAAATAAACTTTACTTACTTACTTACTTACTTCATCACAGAGACCACCTGGGGGAAGAAACTGTCTCTGTGGTGGCTGGTTTTTGCAAATAGTGCTCTGTAGGGCTGATCTGAAGGTAAAGCCCGAGATACACTCGAGCGTCCTCACGATACGCCTATACGCAGCGTACGTACGCTGTGGCAAAAGCGTAGCCCCGCGTAGCCCCTCAGGGCACGTACGCGCAAAAGTTTTTTTTACTACGCATACGCGATGCGCGGTGTCTGAACATAAACTTCCCCGGCGCCGGACTGTTTTGTATGTTACACAAATGAAATAAATTCCCCTTCTTTATCGCTGATCGGGCCTTTTCTTTTGTTTTTTTGCCTAAAGTCAAGTAACCGCTTCTTCCTCCGTTCACTCGATGATTGAAATGAATGAATTCAGGTCCTACCTGGGTGCGCGATGTTTTAAATATTCCCTGGTGGGCTGTGTGCTGCAGGAAAAGCGCTCCCTGTTATTATTTTTATTTCTGAGAGAACTTTTTATAACATATATAGTAGAAACACCGTATCAGAACACCGCAGAAGTCCAGCGAGCTGCTCATGTTGCATTCTCAAGGTTTCACTTTCAGCTGACTGAGCGCTGTCAATCAATTCAGTAGGCGTGTCAGCAAGTGACCAATCAGCGAGCTCAGTTGAGTCCCCTCCGTGTGCAGCTGCTCATATTACAACAAGGAGAACGCGAGCATTTGAAAGCTGATAGTTTCTGAAGTATAGAAGCGAAAACATACGCACAAAATACGCGCGTATACGCGCGTATACGGAGGACGCTTCAGTGTATCTCGGGCTTTAAAGTCAAAAGAGTTAGTGTCCAGGATGTGTGGGGTCTGCAGAGATGTTACCAGTCCTTTTCCTGACCATGGCTCTGAACAAGTCCTGGATCAAGGGAGTGTCAGCCTTGATGATCCTCTCTGTAGACCTGATTGTTTGATGCATTCTGGACTTTTCCTGTTTTGTGGATGAGCCAAACCACACAGTGATGGATGTGCAAAAAAACAGATTGAATATAGGGCTGTGTAGAAGATGACCAACTGCTCCTGTGGTTTGTATTTCTTGAGTTGCAGCAGGAAGTAAATGCTCTGCTGGGTCTTCCTCCAAACAGTGTCTATGTGTGAAGATCATCTCAGGTCTCGAGAAAGGGTGGTTCCTAGGAAATGGAAGTGATCCTCAGTAGACACAGTGGGGTTGTGGATGATGAGGGGAGACATTTTTCAACCTTTATTTATACATGCTTATCCCACTGAGCCTTGGGGACTCATTTACAAGAAATACCTGATTTAACAAAGAGTGATGACAACAGCAGACAACAAAGACAACAGTAGATAATCATAAAGGATGCATACAAATTGAGAATAACAAGTGAAATAAAATGGTGTTAAAAATGAATAAAAAAGCTAGGTTGTAAGGCAATGTAGAATACTTAAAACAGAAACATGTTGGTTTTTGCCAGGAACTTAGCAGATGTTTCAAGCTGCTTAGAGAGGTCAAGGTCGAGAGCTTCAGTTCTTTTTGCAAGATGTTCCAGGAAACAGGAGCGGAGTAGGAGAAGGCCCTATACGGGGATTCTTCTACAGAAGTTCACTGGCATCTCCACTGTCTTGAGCAGGTTAGGTTCCAGGTAGTTTTGATCACACCAATTAACCTTTTAATCCAACTCCATTTCTGTATGCAGACTTGTCTATGTCCAGTATCAGACCATTAATAGTAGTGTCATTTGCAAACTGCAGGAGTTTCACAGACCAGTCCACTGGGGTGCAGTCATTTGTGTACAGAGAGAAGAGGAGTGGTACAAGAACACACCCCAGAGGGGCACTGGTGCTAATGATTCTCGTGCAAGAGAAGATGCTCCTCAACCTCACCTGCTGCTGCCAGTCAGTCAGTAAGCTGGTGATCCACTGACAATAGAGGCCGGCACTGTGAGCTGGGTGAGATTCTGATGGAGGATGTCTAGGTGAATGGTGCTGAAGGCTGAGCTGAAGTTCACAAACAGAATCCTGGTATATGTCCCAGTGTGGTTGAAGTGGAGCAAGATGAAATGCAGTCCCAAATCGGCTGCCTCACCTGCCTACCTCTTTGCTCAGTAACCAAACTGCAGGGGGTCCAGCAAGGGACCTGTGATGCCCTTCAGATGCTTCAAAAATAGTCGCTCAAATAATTTCATGACCACAGATATCAAGGCAGCAGGTCTGTAGTAACCTATGCCAAAGTAAAGTTTTTTTTGTATACAGTAATCTTTGTCCAGTTGGATTTAGATCAATTACAGTGTTTCTTTATTGCATGCTTATTCTATCACTTTACCATTTGCTCTTGTCAAGGGCGGCTACCTTTCCCCTCCTCTCCTCTCCTCCGCTTGGCTTTGCCCTGAACTGCCCTGATGACACGCACACAGCTGGATATGTCTTTGATTCCTGGGGCAGGTGGAATGTGATGTGTCTATCTCTGCTGTCAATCAAAGTCGTTGAAGATGCACACAGTATCCACAGTATTCCTGAGGGTGTCACTGTAGAAGCGAATGTGCATTGTACTTCCTGTCCGACACCGGAAGTGCCTGTATTCCATAGGCGGAGTATGGATCGCGGGTGTTTTTGAAAGTTATTTTCATTCATTTTATCGGAGCAAACACAGCTTTTGTTTAAACGGAACGTTTACTGAAATGTCCTACCGGGGTTCAGGTACCTGCTGTGCTGTTCGCGGCTGCACCAACAACCGGACCAAGCTAAATCTTTGGCTAAAACAACAGTGTTTTCAACACGGACCCAAAACAAAGAAAGAGTGTTCCTGCATCCTTCTCTATGGCTGTGTCTGCGCGATCAGGTAACATCTGTAATTTCTTTTTATTCAGGGAGGGTTTATTAATGAGAGTTTTGGAAGATTTACTGTCTTAAAACGATAGATCTCAGACGCGACCGGTATTTTTAGCCGAGATAGCTGCTAATAAACCTTAGCCGAGAGGCCGGAGCAAACGCGTTCGCTATTTATGTATTTTTAAATTATGTCTGCGCGATCAGGTAACATCTTTTTATTCGGGGAGGGTTTATTAATGAGAGTTTTGGAAGATTTACTGTCTTAAAACGATAGATCTCAGACGCGACCGGTATTTTTAGCCGAGATAGCTGCTAACAAACCTTAGCCGAGAGGCCGGAGCAAACGCGTTCGCTATTTATGTATTTTTAAATTATGTCTGCGCGATCAGGTAACATCTTTTTATTCGGGGAGGGTTTATTAATGAGAGTTTTGGAAGATTTACTGTCTTAAAACGATAGATCTCAGACGCGACCGGTATTTTTAGCCGAGATAGCTGCTAACAAACCTTAGCCGAGAGGCCGGAGCAAACGCGTTCGCTATTTATGTATTTTTAAATTATGTCTGCGCGATCAGGTAACATCTGTAATTTCTTTTTATTTGTCCCTCCTCTTTTAACAAAACGAGTGGTGTTCCCACATTTTTAATGAACTAAAACAACAAAGTTTGGACTGTCTTCAACTGTATTACTCGCATGTAAACAAACGGTGTTTCCGGTCAACCGGAAGTCGTGTGCACATTTCGCGCAAAGCGTCATGGGGCGTAGGAATACTGTGGATATAACTGGATTTGTCATACAGATTTCCTGCTTTTTGGAATCAGCTGTTTCCTGGTTTATCAACATACAAAGAAGACAGCCACAGCTAATTTGACCCTGTTCAGGCTGCTGGTCTTATGTCATGGTTTGCTCCATGTCTCGATCACCCAGACTCAATTGCTTAGTGAACTGAACCGTAAATTGGATGGGATTTGGGAGAATTGCAGGACATTTGTGGCCTCTAGGACTCGCTGGCAGGATGGATTAGATCTCAAGGAATATTTTCAGGCACGGACCAGCGGTGTATCCACTTAATTTGGATGTTTCGGAATCTATCTGAGACCAGCAAAGCCTCAAGGCAGACAGAAATCAGTAAAGTTCTGCCTGTCTCCAAAACATATGTTGTTAATCTGAATTCAGCCCCATCAGCTCAGCTGGCCTTAAGGCCATCTTATCTCAATTTGCCTGGAGGATCTGTAAATCTGACGCTCTGCCCCCTCCCCTCCTACCAAGGAAGTCTATGGACCTATCGGGGGAAACTGGCTGAATAAACATTGTGTCATCATTTTAGGACTTTTGGATTTTCACTG
>JBBPBX010081473.1:0-12643 GCA_038048925.1 Garcialebias charrua | reverse complement strand
CAATGAAAGTAAGCGGTCAGACCATTTGGGATTATTTAATACGTATTCATGGACAAAATATAATAAAAATAAAAAATATTAATTTTTAATTTTAATTTTAAATAATTTTAAGGCCTTCTCTGAAGGCCTTGCAGGCCCTGAGGGTCCACCACTGTCATAATCATACCTCCCTGATGTCTGGTGGAGCCACTACTCATTTTCCCCTTGTTTTTGTATAAGTTACTGCACCGTCAGTCTTTTGTTTTGTTTATTAAAGTGTTTATTATTTTACACTCTGTGTCTCTGAGTCCTGTTCGCCTGCATTTTGGGTCTGCGTCCTCCACTGGAACCCAATCGTGACAGTATGACCCGGCCATCACGAAAACGCAGGACCCGCAGGCGGAACAGCAGACCCGCTCAGCGACTGACGGACGCGGCCCCAGGACAGGTTGAGCCGACCGTGATACACATGTACGGGTTTTGTGCAGAGACCGGCTGGGGGGACAACAGCTCGGACACGGAGATTCTCTCATCCCCACTTCTGGTCGAGGAGGAAGAGCGGAGGAAGCTCAGGGGCGGCCGCGCAGCTCTTTGGCCGTCTTCCCCTTCCGTTCCAACACTCGGGTCGATGTGGTCCGACTCGGACGAGGACCCAGATGGGTTTTGGATGCCGGCTCTCAGTCCACGTCACCGCCGGACTGAACGAGTGGACATTTCCGGGTTCCAGCCCCGCCCACCGTCAAACTCTCCACGCCGGCTGTCAGAAAAGCCGGGGAAATTTTCAAAGGGGGGGGCATGTGTCAGCCCATGTGCTGACAGCGGTTCTGACAGGACTGAGGGGAGACTGGAGCTGACGGAGGAGGCTGCGCGCCCATGCGCTCCTGTTGCTGGGAGCGTGGAAGTCACACGCCCCTGCGTACCTGCCATGAGGGGAGAGGACGTCTGCAGCTCCAGTGATTGGTGGAGCAGATTAATCGTAGCAGAGGACATAATTTCTTCATACACTGGAGCCAACAAGGAAGACGACTCGCCGGCAGCTGTTCGAGCAGGCGTGGAAGGAGAGCTATGTGTTACGCTCACTGCTGCTTGCTCGCGTTCAGCCAGGTCCAACTCCCAACTCACCACCTGCTGATCACAGCTCCCCATCTTCATCAAGTCCTCTTCTGAGCTCTCCCACAGCAGCTGAACGTCTCACAGCAGCTGAACGTCTCACAACAGCTGAACATCTGAGCCCAGTAGCAGCTTCTCAGCCTGATGCACCTCCCAGCTCAGGTCCAGCAGCACCTCCTAAACTGGTTTCCATGCCAGCACCAAGACTGGCCCCTCCGGTGCCAGCACCAAGACTGGCCCCTCCGGTGCCAGCATCAAGACTGGTTCCTGCTGTTTCAGTACCGAAGCTGGCTCCTACACCAGCACCAAGGCTGGGTCTTGCACCAGTTCCTGACCCACCAGGTCCGTCGGAAGCAGTGTCTCTCTCTCTCTCTTTGTTTCCACAGACACTGGTCCAGAGGTGGTCCTGGGTCCTGAGGTCCTCACTCATCCATCTGGAGGCCTCAATTCACCGGGGGTCGTCTCATCAGGGGCTTTTGTTCTAGAAAAGGTCCCCGACGACGTCTCAGAGGGTCCTGAAGAGGAGGTCCCCAACGACGTCTCAGAGGGTCCCCACGACATCTCAGAGGGTCCCCACGACGTCTCAGAGGGTCCCCATGACGTCTCAGAGGGTCCCCACGACGTCTCAGAGGGTCCCCATGAAGCACACAACGTCTTATCGTCTGCCTCGGTGCCCGACGTCTTAGCGCCCGTCTCGGCGCCCGACGACGTCTTCTCGCCCGCCTCTGCGCCCGACGACGTCTTCTCGCCCGCCTCGGCGCCCGACGACGTCTTCTCGCCCGCCTCGGCGCCCGACGACGTCTTCTCGCCCGCCTCGGCGCCCGACGACGTCTTCTCGCCCGCCTCGGCGCCCGACGACGTCTTCTCGCCCGCCTCGGCGCCCGACGACGTCTTCTCGCCCGCCTCGGCGCCCGACGACGTCTTCTCGCCCGCCTCGGCGCCCGACGACGTCTTCTCGCCCGCCTCGGCGCCCGACGACGTCTTATCGCCCGCCTCAGCGCCCAACGACGTCTTATCGCCCGCCTCGGCGCCCGACAACGTCTTATCGCCCGCCTCGGCACCCGACGACGTCTTATCGCCCGCCTCGGCGCCCAATGACGTCTTATCGCCCGCCTCGGCGCTCGACGACGTCTTATCGCCCGACTCGGCGCTCGACGACGATGGCAGAGTTCTGGCCGACGACTGTGTTCCGGCCGACGACTATGTTCCGGCCGACGACTGTGTTCCGGCCGACGACAAAGGTGTTCCGGCCGACGACAAAGGTGTTCCGGCGACGACAACGGTGTTCCGGCTGACTACTTCCCTGACCTTGGGGTTGTGTTTCCTGCCGTTGCTTGGCGTTACTCTGGTCGCCCGCCTGACGTATCGCCGCACGATAGACGACCTCCTGGACGTCCTCCTGAACTGGCTGATGGCGATGGGCGACCTCCTGGGCAACCCCCGGATCTGGCTGATGGGCGCCCTCCTGGGTGTCCCCCGGATCTGGCTGTTGGTGATGGGCGTCCTCCTGGTCGCCCCCCGGATCTGGCTGTTGATGGCCCACTGTCCTGCCTGTTGCCTCCCTCCGCCCGCCCTTGTTGTTGTGGGGGGCCCTTCTTGGGGGTGTCGGGTGCCACCCTTGGGGGGGTGGGGGTTCTGTCATGCTCTGCGCCTGTCAGGCTCAGCGCCTGTCATGTTTTTCTGTTTTCACTCACTCCTCAGTTCCAGTCTGCATCCCTAATCACTTTCACCTGTTGTCATCAGCCACCTGCCAAGCTGCTCTCATTTACTCACTCTCCCTCATAGTATAAAAGCCCTCTCATTTTATTTGTTCCTCGCCGGGTCATAATCATACGTCCCTGATGTCTGGTGGAGCCACTACTCGTTTTCCCCTTGTTTTTGTATAAGTTACTGCACCGTCAGTCTTTTGTTTTGTTTATTAAAGTGTTTATTATTTTACACTCTGTGTCTCTGAGTCCTGTTCGCCTGCATTTTAGGTCTGCGTCCTCCATTGGAACCCAATCGTGACACTTACATAGTGGGTCAACCAGTCTGATGGTGTTAAGATGGTTTCTGGAGTCCACCCTCTCACCTGGGCGGCCGTGGCGTAGTGATAATGGCAGTCGTCCCCCGATCGGAAGGTTGGCGGTTCGAATCCCGGTTCCCCACACCATGTGTTGTTGTGTCCCTGGGCAAGACACTTAACCCCGAGTTGCTCCCGGTAGGACTGGAGGGCGCCTTGCATGGCAGTCTGCCGCTATCGGTGTATGAATGGGTGGATGGTTGGTATTGTAAAGCGCTTTGGGGCCCCTCATAGGGGACTGGAAAGCGCTATATAAATAAGCTCCATTTACAATTTACCTGCCAACTCTCCTGAGACAGTCATGGCCAAAGTGGTTCAAAACATCAAAGTTCATGCTCAGTGATCCAGGTAGACAAATCCCATGGCCCAAACTGACCCACTGTGTAAAGGTGCTATTTATAAGACTGAGTTTGTTGTGGCTCCTCAAACTGATGAGGTCTTATGGATAAAAGAAGAAATGTTTCAACACAAAGAAACTATCCAGAGGAGCTGACTTAACTTTGTTGGATTCCCTGTTCATAGTTTTTTCTTTAATTTGCAGTAAAATTACTTTTGCGTATTTTATGCTATTTTAACTGGCAATGTCAAACAGGTTGACTCAGTTGTTAACAGTGTACGGTGACTTTTAAAATGTGTACCCTTATTTACTTTTTTTTATTTCACTTTATTTAATAATCGTTTTCTCATATAAAGACAGCTTAGTTAGTTGTGTTGATTTTGTCTCCATTTTGCTTATTTTAACTGTAAAGTTCATTACTCACCATTTTTTTCCACACTACATATCAAATAAATAGTTATGTTCAGGGGCAAGCCTTGAAAAGTGACACAAACTGGTTTTTAAAATAGTTTTTGAGACAATGTCAAGCTGTTTCAGTTGCAGATTTGGAAACAGCCAATCGTGAGAGACCGTCAGATTTCTACTGAAGGTCTGACACAATGAATTTTAGTTAAATATCTGTAAAACTAACGGAGTTATAGGCATTTCTGTGTTTTTAAGATCAGTTGGCCCACACACACACACACACACACACACACACACTGAACAATCTGACTGAGGCCTGAAGATATCAAGAAGCAAAAAATTTACAGGTAGAAAAAGACGCAGAAGTTACAGGACAGCGATACAGAACAGGAGTGAGTAATGACATGTGAGAGATTTGACACAGCGTGTTTGGATTGTGTAGTTCAGTTCAGTCACTTTCAGTGTTTGAGTCTAAACAAAAGGTGATTTTTGATTGTGACGCTGCTGCTTCTGTTTGAGGTGGAGCTTAAAGGCAGAGAAGATGGAGAAGCACAGTCTGAGTGAGGACTTTGATGAGGAAATGGGAGATACAGTATATGATTTGATTTAGAAGACAACAGAGAGCATTAGCATACAGACCGCCACACTCCTGCACACTATGATGGTGGGTGATGGGATTTAACAACTCAGTTCACTCACTCCTCATCAGATTTCTTAAGTCATTCAAGCCTAAACACATCGTTTTAGAAGAAAATGAAATTTCTCCAGTTCCATGTTGGTTTTCTGTTCCCACTGTGGCTTTACCTGAGGGTGAGAGTGAACTCCCCCTCCAGTTTACTGGAGGCGTCTCGGACCAGAAAGGTGCCATCAGGAGTGTCTCGTAGTTTTTCATTCACCTCCTCTCTGAACAGAAAGCAGCATATTTACAAATGACCTAAACATAATCACAGTCTAGAACCACAAAAGTCCATTTAAATAGTTTACCTAGAAATATCTCCCCAGTACCACTCAGCGTCATTCAGCAGGCTGTTGGAGTCGGTCATGGCGGATGGTGTTCTTTTTGACTTGACTGGCTTTGCTGGGGGAACTAAAAAGCACAAAAACATACAAATAATGAACAAAAAACGTTTCATTCCAACTGGTTCAATTTGTATCATCTTAAACAGAAAACGACTTACCTGGAGGCAGACAGCCTTGTTGAAGAGTTCTCTCTATCAGCAGCCTTTCTACCACCAAGGAGGGGAACTCCTCATCCAGTGACAACCTAACAGTCAGTCGATCAATCAGCAGTGTGGAACAACCACTTTAACACATTCCATTATCACTTTCAAACTCAAATTCAACTCACAGATGATCACAGGGATCTATTCAAGATGAAAACATCTTACCCAGTGATGGAGGGGCCGGTCCGAACCAGGAGGGGCCCAAAGATCTTTCCCAAAGTGTGCATGTCCAGGCCGTTGCTGGCCTGAGCCTGGGCAACCTTGTCCAGGTGTGTCAGGAGGCACTGCAGGGTGAGGCGGTGATGGACGGGGATGGAAGTGGAGTTGTCAAGGAACACACTTATCTCTCTGTCATGGCTACCAGAAACAGCTCCATCTAGAAAATTGATTTAAACAATCCCACAGAGGAGCCATTAAAAAGCCATGTAAAGAAATTGGTCAAGGAATGATTCATTGCACCTTGCACAGATTCAAGACATCCTGTCAGATGCAGCAAAGCAGCCCCATAACAGAACGGAGCCTTCTCCATGTTTTACTCTAGGTACTCTTCTTGGTGCTTTGATGCTGAGGCTGTGAACATAGATCTGATGGGACTCATTGCAAAATAAGCTCCAGTTTTGTCTCATCTGAAGGACATTCTCCTGGAAGCATCAATGTTCATGCTCAATCATGCTCCTGGAAGCTCTGTGACATGTCAAAAAGCATTTTGGAAAATCCCAGTTTAGCTTTTTCATGACTTGGTGTCCATCTCAAACTTCTTCCATTACGTTCACTTTGACTCAAACAGTGACCGACTGTGCAATCTGACCCTGATGACCTTTGACCTTGAAATTCAACTCTAAATAAATAAAAAATAAAATAAATGTCACATTTTTGTCATCTGTGTATGTTCCCATACTTGACAGATGAAATTGGTCTCTGCATTTAACCCAACCACCACCAGGTGGTGCAGTGAGCAGCCGTAGTCAGCGCCCGGGGAGCTGGGGAAAATAGATGTGCACTCATAGACACCCCAAGGTGTGCCGTGGCCGGGGTTTGAACCTGGGTCCTTCGGATCCCAAGTCCGATTCCCCTGCCACTACACCATCTTGGTCCCACAACTCTAGTGTCTTTATCTTACTGTTCTGGACTCGTTTGTATTATCTGTCTCCAGTTTGAGAGGGGTGTGAAGGAAGCTGTTTATGTTAAGAGAGAAAAACCTTCTCTTAACAGAGGAGGAGGTCTGAGATTTCAACTTTCCAAGACTTATAACTCAGTTTTGGGACTGATTCCGAAACGCTTTACACTGGATGGGAACAGAGGTGTCTTGTCTGTAAATTAGACTAACAAATTTCTTTGAGAAGCCTCTGTTTGTTGGTGGGAGGTGTTTTTTGTCAATTTACATACAGTGTTGTGTCTTCTGTCAGAGACCTCAAGGGAACCCCCTACTGTTAAGGTGTGATCTGTCAATTTACATGTATGTGTTACCTCAGCTTGCAATTTACATATGATGGTGCGTGGTTCTGTTATAACTCCAAACTTCTCACAGTTTGTTCATGGAATTGAAAAAGCCTCCTGGATAGGAGTCAAAACGTTTTCTGCAACAAATAAAGTCCAGTTGATCTTGTATTGAACGCCTTTTTGATTTTATCATGTCCTGGACGACTGAGAATCTTCACCAGCATATCTGTCTCCAGTTTCTCTTCAGTTTTCCTCTTGCAGCCATCCAGGGAGGTTGTCTCCAGTCCTCCTGTGAACCTTAAACTTGTGAATAATCTGAGCAGCTGTTCACAGGACCATCAAGCAGCTTGGAGATGGTCGTATAGCCTTAACCTTTAACATGCTGCTTTTTTATTTTATTTTAACGTCCTGAGGCTACTCTGTCTGAACTTTCTGTGGTTTATGTTTAATGTGGTACACACCACGACACCAAACTGCACAGAGACAACTTTTCACTCTCTAAAAGGGTGATTCTGTGATGTTTATTACAATGTTCATGTTTTTTTTTTATTCTGTTGAACAAAAATTCAAAAGCACTGACTGGTTTTTATTAGCTGACTTTAAATATTTTTTCCTTATAGTTACTTTATCCAGTTTTAAGTTATTTCAGTGACTGTTACAAATGATTTGAATGCATTTACAGAAGCTGAAGGATGCATGCACATGCATTTGTATTACCTGCCACCACAGCGTAAAGGTGGATAATGATGGCTTTGCCCATTTGTGTTTTTATTAGCATTATATCTTGTGAACCACAGGATGGATTTTAATAAAACTTGCAGAAAATAAATCAATACATGTAAATCTACAACTGTTAGTCTTTTGGAGTTAACTTGAATCAAGATGGCTACCACAGCCAACTGATCTTAAAAACACAGAAATGCCTATAACTCCGTTAGTTTTACAGATATTTAGCTAAAATTCATTGTGTCAGACCTTCAACAACACATATTCCAAGTGTTACTCGTTGTGCGAGACCTTTGCTTGAACTGGAGTTGAACATATTCCTATGATCAGTAGGGGTGCAGAAAAAATAGATTTATTAAAGAATCTAGATTCTTAGTCCTGGTGATTCTGAATCGATTCTATAGGCCTATAAATCAATTTTAAAATGAGTTTAAGTTGTTTTTTTTCCGCTCCTACTCCTGAGCGTACTGTACATCACATTACGTGTCCGCTCGGCCGCCGTAGAATTTTGGCCGTGTAGGCCACCGTACAACAAGCTAGTTAGCCAGCTCCCTTTATCTGAATGGAGCCTGCTAACATGGAGCAGGAGGACAGCACAATTCAACCCGCTCCTTTGTCTTTAAAAAACATTTCAGATCTTACAATGTTCTGGGGAAGACAGAGCTTAACAAGAGAACGATTGTTTGCAAGAAGTGTCAAATAAAATTACGGTACAGTATTTTGGAAATACAATAAAATGCGCGGAAGATGAAAGTGGAGCTGCCAACCAGCGAAGTCTGCAACAAACTTCTAGCTGATTCCCCAGAGGCAGCAAAGATTTCCCTCTCCATCTCTTGCAGAAAGGATTTACGAGTAGACAGTTGAAGGTGAGGGGTTTAGGTTTATTTTTAATACGCTGGACCCAACGTACATCATTACTTCACATAGCTTTGTTTTAGCAATAAAGCAGCGCCACAGCTCCATCATGAAACAAAGAATGAAGTGGGAGAAGTTCTGATGCAGCTGCAGCTCAAAGGTAACAGTTATTTCTCATATTACAGGTAGTCCCCGGGTTACGAGGGTCTCGACTTACGACGTTTCGACTTTACGAACGCGCTCCCATTGAAAAGCATTATTTCAAGTTACGCGGTTGATGCGACTTTAGACCAGAAAATACGGTACAGTAAATCGAAACTCGGCGGCCAGACAGCGGAAATTGATGGGAGGGATGGGGAACAGTTTTAGCGGCTCGACAATGGAAAACTACAGGGCTGAGGATTACGTACAGGTGGGTTCTGTCCCCCCAAGACAAAGGCGGAGTGATACAGATTCACTCTTTATTTAACGCCACACTGCCGGGGGTTTTACTGTAGAGTGTGGGAGACAGAGTACAAGAGAACTAGCGATTTTTAAAATAACAACAGAACAACTCTATGTGTGTTGCAATGGCACCGAAAAGAAAGGGCGAGTCTTCGGATGGAGGAGCTTCAAAGAAATGCAAGGCCATAACGATGGAGGTAAAGTTGGACATTATTAACAACGAATTCTAGAGCATGTTAAAGGCTCATTTCCTATGAAAGCCATAATAATTACTAAACAGTGCAGCGGGCTCATAATCGAAATGGAACTACTGTTATGCCTGGTACCCACTGCACCGGTGTTGGGCGGCTGAAGCGGCCGGTTTACATTCAAAGTCTATGGGGAGACGCGTGGAGTTTCGGCGAACCGTGAAGCGGCGCGTTTTGAGTGATTGAAGCGGCGCGACGGCACGCTGCAGTTCCTTTCCACGCACGCGCGCGTCCAAAGCAACCTACGCGTCGAGCCGCCAACGTCATAAAATTCGATCTCTGGTGGCTCGACGCGTCCAGCAAACAGTCG
Organism: Garcialebias charrua; assembly: GCA_038048925.1. Classification (NCBI taxonomy): domain Eukaryota; kingdom Metazoa; phylum Chordata; class Actinopteri; order Cyprinodontiformes; family Rivulidae; genus Garcialebias; species Garcialebias charrua. The sequence continues at coordinate 3,504 of JBBPBX010081473.1, read as the reverse complement.
GGAGAGCCTCTGCTATGTGATGACACAACGACAACGGGACTTTTTTTTTGACTTTTTAAACTTACCCGATCGAGCCTCCATGAATTGGAACCAAACTCCGGTAAGAAACTTGGCATTTTAACCAGTTACAGCTGTCCACTCCAGCGTTTGATCACCCCAAACATAAAAAAACGTTTTAATCTCACCAAAGACTGTCGGAGCTGCAGTAACACAACAACTGACCCGGAAAACGAGCTAGACCCCCTCCCCTCTGCCTCCCCCCAGTGGGCGTCATCAGACGGTCTTCAGTGGCTATGTGGGGACGTGACAAGCGGCCAAAAGGGGGCGGCAAGAGCGTTCTGACAAGTTTGGTGGGGACCAGGCATAAGTTTTGTGAATCGAGGACCAGAACCAACGGAGAATTCCTATCAGTCTGATGGTGATTCAAGAAAAGGCCAGACGTCTGTTCGAGGCGTTAAAAAGAGAAATGGGGGAGCAAGTCTGAGGAGTTTGTTGCTAGCAGGGGGTGGTTTCAAAGATTTAAAGAACGCGCAAATTTTCATAACATTAAAATTTAAGGCGAAGCAACGAGCGCTGACGTCGAAGCAGCCCGTGAGTTTCCTGAGGTGTTGGCAGAGATAATTAGGAAGGGGGGGGTACTCAGCCCAGCAGGTTTTTAATGTGGATGAGACGGGGTTGTTCTGGAAGTGTTTGCCCAACCACACCTACATAGCAAAGGAGGAGAGAACTGCCCCAGGCCATAAAGTCGGGAAAGAAAGATTAACACTGCTTTTTGGGGGCAATGCTGCTGGAGACTACAAAATCCAACCCCTGCTTGTTTACCAGTCAGAAAACCCACGTGCGTTCAAGGGCATTAACAAAAGTCAGCTGCCAGTCATCTGGATGTCGAACAGAAAAGCATGGGTGACACTTGCTGTTTTTGACGAGTGGACCCCCTAATTTTTTGTGCCAGGCGTCCAGTGCTACTGCACCTCAAAACACATTCCATTTAAGGTGATGCTGCTGCTCGATAATGCACCAGGTCACCCTGCAAATCTGGACGACCTCCACCCAGATGTCAAGGTCGTTTACCTCCCACCTAACACCACCGCACTACTACAGCCCATGGACCAGGGAGTAATTTCAACCTTCAAAGCGTACTACCTCCAGAGGGTCATCAGCAGTGCACTGGAGGCAACAGAAAACAAAACAAAGAAATAACTCTCAAGGACTTCTGGAAGCAATACAGCATCCTTGATGCTGTCAACAACATAACACATTCCTGGGATCGGGTTAAGCAGAGCAGCATGAGTGATGTGTGGAAAAACTCTGTCCCCAGCTTGTTCAGGGTTCCTCAGGGTCCCAGGAGCCAGTGAGTGGTGTCATCCAGGACGTGGTGGAGATGAGTAGGTCACTGAACCTTGAGGTGGAGGAGGAGGATGTCACAGAGCTGCTGGCATCTCATGGGAAGGACCTTCTGGAGCTGGAGAGGCAGATAATGGAAGAGGAGGAGGAAGAAACACCAAGCCCTGAGCCAAAGAAATTCACCAGGTAGGGCTTGGCAAAAGGTTTGCGCCTCATACAGGAAGGGCTGGCATGTTTTGAGGCAGAGGATGCTAACGTGGAGAGGTACTCCAGGGTTGCCAGAGGTACGATGGATGGTTTAGCTTGTTACAGGGAGATCTTAGAGGAGAAGAAGGGTGAGTCAGTTCAGAGCAGCATGCAGCAGTATTTGAAGAGGCCTGCTCCATCTACCTCTGCTGCAGACTCACCAGCGCCTCCTGGATCCACCTCATCACCAACAACAACAACAGCAGAACCTCAACCCTCGACCTCTGCTGGACCCTCTAAAGAAGCATGCCTCCCCCCCTCCCCTGCAACGCACCCTCCATAAAGGTAATGAAATGTTTTGGTCCTTTTTTATTTCTTTTTTTATTCCTGTAATGCATTTGTTGACTGTTATGTGTTTGTTCACTTTGCAGCTTCCAACAACACTCTGCCTCTCCTCAGCACCAGCATCAACTCATCCCATCATCTGTCTTCCTGTCTGCCTCCACCTCAAAATCCTCATCACTCCTCCCCTATCACGTATCCTCTGTCATGGCTCCTGACTCAACAGCACCATCTGCTGGACAGGACCATCACCTGCACCTCCAGCTGAGCTGCCTTTATGGACTCACATGCTCCCCTCCTCCAGGGTTGAGCAGCATCACCACCCAATAAGCCTGTCTACCTCCTCTTCAATAAAAGTAAGGACATTTTCTTTTCTATGCTGTTTCTGTGCTGATTCTACCTTTTTATAGTACCTGGACTGTACACTACGGTACTGTTTTTTTTTTTACTGTTTTTTATTATTAAACATACTGTGCAGTACAGTACTGTTGTACAGTACTTTATATGTGTTTATAGATGAATGTGTGGTGTACTGTGTTAGCTAACCATTTGTAAATAAAGTTCTGTGCATGTTTATGGACCAGTATGTAAGCTTGTTCTGTCTCACGTCCATAAACAGGTGTGCGGCGCCGTGTTAGCATACATTTTCCGTCTTACGGCGAAAATTCGTGTTTACGACGCCGCGTTCATTGCGTTCCGACTTACGTCGAAATTCGCTTTACGAACGGGCGTAGGAACGGAACTCCATCGTAAGTCGGGGACTACCTGTATACTAAAACTTATAGACAATATACAACAAACTTAATGTAATTTGTCTTTTAACAGGTTGGAGAGACAAGATGAGACACATCACCTGGAGCCAGTTCTAAATGATATGAATTAGTTCAGAAGAGATTTTGTGTAAACTTGCACAGGTTTTGAAATTTTGTTAAAGATGTACTAAATAAGAATCAATATGATTAAGACTGTGAAGCTTTCATATTTAATATTAGGTTACGTTTTGAAATATAATAAATGTTAGTGCAATATGGTTGAAAAAACTGTGAAGTCTGTCGAGTTAAAGGTTACTGCACTTTGGTAGGCTGAAGTCGGTTTACTTTTGTATTTATATATTTTGAATTATTTGTCTGTGATGGACTGGAGACTTGTCCAGGTGTCCCCCGCCTCTCCCACAGTGATGGCTGGACATGGCCACCAGTGACCCCTGTGACTCTTAAAAGAAGAAGTGGATAAAGATGATGGCTGGATGGATGTCTGGATAAATTATTTGTTCCTAGATTTTTATTTTATTTTTAAAAAGCCAGGCAGCTAACCTAATACAGTACTGGTAATGTCAGTTACAGAATGTTATGCACTCCTGCATTTGTTCCTATTTTTGAAATAAATATAAAATGATGCAAAAAGATTTGATACAGTAAAAGAACCTAAAATTATTGTTTTAAATAAATGTTCTATTTGTTTGTTGTTTAATCTTTTCAGTTTGTCAGTTACATAATTGAAACAAAATTTAGGACCATTTCAATCGAAAAATCGTTTGTGAATCAAAAATCGATTTTCAATCGCATCGTGACACCAAAAATCGGAATTGATTCACACCCCTAAAGGTATTCTGATTAGTTTAGTCAGTTTCAA
>JBBPBX010081472.1:0-13448 GCA_038048925.1 Garcialebias charrua | reverse complement strand
ACTATATACGGCACATGGCTTTATAAACCCTTCCCACACTTTTTACAATGTTCTAAACTCTTAACCATATGTCATTTTAACAACATACGTATATGTACAGTACTGCAAAATTGTACTCACCAGCTCTGCAGACCTGCAGCTCGGTTCCAGTTTGGCAGACCTACCTGCAGTGGCAAAGCCCACCACCCCGTCCAGGTTGATATGCACGTGAGTAATTGAGCTTCAGGAAGCTTCAGGATTTTTTTTGACTTGCCAGTTCTGTGAGCTTCATACTGTAGATTGATCGTTACGTCTGACTTTGCGTTGTAATACTTTCCCTCCATTTCAGCAGAAAGCAGCGGCTGCAAGCACCTTTGGCTTCTGGGTAGTGTGGTTCTTTTGATGTTCATTACAATATAGACTTTTTGAAAGAACACTACAACATTTTTTTCATTCAACCTTTATTTATACAGATAAGTCACATTGAGCCTCTAAGACTCGTTTACAAGTAAGATCTGCTTAGACAGACAAAAAGTAATGAAATTAGACACATTAGGATTGGAGGCGAAAACATTTCTATTAAAATCTTTCTTCTTGCCTGCGCAGGTCCAAAGTTTAATTTATATTTTTTTTACTTTTTATCCCGCACCGTCCCAATCACGTGAGTAATATTAAAGTTGACAATTTTGACATAATGGTACTTCATCTAGATACACAACAGTCACCAATGTTGTACCGCAAGGCTCAATCTTAGGTCACACTCTTTTTAGAATTTATAGAAATTATGTAGGTCAAAACATTCCTGACACATCCTTACATCTCTATGCCGATGATACTGCTGTTTATTGCCAAGCTAACACAGTTGCCAAGGTTTTCGTCTACATTTGACATAATTCAGTCAGACTTATTCCATCTCAAGCTGGTGCTAAATGTTGACAAAACCAAAGAGATGTTATTTTTCAACAGAAAGTCGGTTCCAGCAACTCTTCCTCCTGTCTCATCCATGCATGGTGTTCCTACGGAGTTTGTAGATTCTTACAAATACAGGTGGCCCCCGACTTACGACGGAGTTCCGTTCCTAAGCCCGTTCATAACACGAAAATCATCGTAAGTCGAAATACACATACACACTTCCCCATATGCTGTACACGTACATGTACGGTACTGTACAGTTACCAAGCACTTCGCCTATCCTAACACAATACCCTACATAATTATCAAAAAACACACATAGAGTATATTTGGAGCCATAATGAAGGGGGGAAAAAAGAGTTAATTTCTTACTGGGAGCTGGTCAATTCTTCCTCTATCTGTTAGCATGTTAGCTCATGCATCTCCGAGCTCCTGCACTTTCACGCGGTCCACAGCATAAGTTTCAAGCTCCCTCCCTCCCTACTGCTCTGCTCCGGTCTCTCCTGTCTGTTTCAAGCTCCCCACACCCTCCATCCTGTAAGTTTCGTTACAGTTGTAAGTTCTGTTTCAGTATTTTCTGGTGTAAAGGTGCATAAACCACGTAACTTGAACAATGCATTTCAATGGGAGGGCGTTCGTAACAGCGAAACGTCGTAACTCGAGACCGTCGTAACCCGGGGACTACCTGTACTTGGGAAATTTGGTTGGTGCACCTCTCTCTTTTAAACCACATATAAAAAACTTGATAAAGAAACTGAACTTAAAACTGGTTTTCTTTTTCAGAAACAACACTTTGTAATATCCTGATGCATGCTCAATAATCCAGGTAGAAAAATCTAAAAAAGCTAAGTCTGGTCCTCTGGACATTCAAAAAAATAAAACAAAACAAAGCACAAAAAAAAAAAGCAAAAAAAAAAAAGTAGAAACGTTTCGTCTTTCGTCCGCACACTTTGTAACCTCTACCTTCCTACTGGCCACTGACTATGGCGATATTATTTATATGAAAGCCCCTGCCAGCCTTTTGCAGATGTTGGATGCTGTCTATCATTGTGTACTCCTTGGTCAATTGATCATCATTATCTACACATAGGCTCTCACACTGGTACATCTTCATCTATAAATCCCTCCTTGGTCTCCTACCTTCTTATATCTCCTTCCATATGTCACACCATCAGTGCAGTTACAGCGTGCATTCTCAGGCCATCATTACCTGCAGAGTTCCCTCAGTGCACACTGAACTTGGCAAACACACATTTTCCTACTCAGCTCCTGCACCTGAACACCTTGCAACAGGCACTGAAGTTGTTCACCATGATTTTTTAAAGTGTTTCAAACATTTGATAATGTCAACAGAAAAATCAAAACAAGTGTTCTTGTTTTTAGCATTTCACCCTGTTTTACGGCACCCTGATTTATTGTTTTGTATACACCTGTTCTTATTTTAACTGCATTTTTACTGTAGTTTATTGTTGTCTGTACTTTATACTGCATGTTCTGTCTGGAACAGGTCTCTCTTGTAAATGAGTCCTCGTGGCTCAATGAGATTAGGTTGAATGAAAAAAAACAAGTGTGTCGTGTACAATCTTAAGTTGAAAAACTGTGCAGGTCGAAGCGTGAAGTAGCGAGGGATGACTATTTGCATGAAGTTTTGTTAAATCATTCAAATAAATAAGAAGTTTTGAGCGGGACAAGGGAAAGTTTAAGGTCATATAGATGGACGGACGAAGGCTATATCATAATACGCCTTCCACGAGCGTATAAAAACTGATCATGTGCTGCAGTGTATTACAGTTATGATGGGAGGGTGGGGCAACTAAAATAAGCTGAGCAATATGTTGCAAAATGTTACAAATTAACCGTGAATTACTGGTACTTGCTGGTCCCCATGAGGTCAAAGGCACAGCAGCACTAACTCCGGAGGTAAAAACTAACTCCCCCTTCTTCACACGTGACGTGAGCATCTCTATTATTACACTATAAGATGTGGATGCTGCCTGTGTCACCCAGGGACAACAATCTGTGAGTGTCAGAAAATGCCCAAATAATGTATAAGGGTGAAGGCCGCAGCTGAAGGGTCCTTAAATATTAATGTTGTTGAACTGCAGTCCATCTCGGCCGTGACACGGTGCTGAAAGAAAATCATTTGGCCTTTCAGTGAGATAAAACACACAGTAGACACATCTACAGAAGTCTATATGTAGACAGATGAATGACAACGCCTCCTGTGATGACACTGGCTCTGATTGACACGTAGCAGCCGATGGTTTAGCAGCAGGTTGAAAATAAAAGACAGAGTCTCGCGGTGGCTCTGCTACGGAAGGGTATTGCTGTCATCCATGAAAAAATATTTTTTGAGCTTATGTAGTAAAAAGGTGATACATATGTAGTAATAACGTGATATTATGTAGTAATAACGTGATAATATGTAGTAATAACGTGATACGTATGTAGTAATAACGTGATATTATGTGGTAATAATGTGATAATATGTAGTAATAACGTGATACGTATGTAGTAATAATGTGATACTATGTAGTAAAAACGTGATAATATGTAGTAATAACGTGATACGAATGTAGTAATAACGTGATATTATGTAGTAATAACGTGATATTATGTAGTAAAATGTGATATTATGTAGTAAAAATGTGATAATATGTAGTAATAATGTGATATATGTAGTAATAATGTAATATTATGTAGTAATAACATAATATTATGTAGTAATAACATAATATTATGTAGTAATAACATAATATTATGTAGTAATAACGTGATATGTAGTAAAAACGTGATAATATGTAGTAATAACGTGATACGTATGTAGTAATAACGTGATATTATGTAGTAATAACATGATATGTAGTAATAATGTGATACGTATGTAGTAATAATGTGATATTATGTAGTAAAAACGTGATAATATGTAGTAGTAATGTGATACGTATGTAGTAATAACGTGATATTATGTAGTAATAACGTGATATTATGTAGTAAAAACATGATAATATGTAGTAATAACGTGATACGTATGTATTAATAACGTGATACAGGTAGTCCCAGACTTATGAGCGCTCTTACATACGAGGTCCCGGACTTACGAGCTGGCGAAAGAGAAGTAAATTTGTAAAAAATACAGCACTTTTTTGTGTTTTTAGATGAAAGTGTGTTAGCTAACCGTTTGGAAACACGTTTCCGACCATGTTTATGAACTAATATGAATGTTTTTGATGAAAAACGAGTGTTCGTAGTAGCGCTAGCATAAATGTTCCAACTTACGAGCGAAAATCCGGACTTACGAGAACATGTGCTTCGTGTTCCAACTTACGAATTTTCGTGTTACGAGCAACTCGCAGGAACGGAACTCGCTCGTAAGTCGGGGACTACCTGTATTATGTAGTAATAACGTGATATGTAGTAATAATGTGATACGTATGTAGTAATAACGTGATATTATGTAGTAATAAAGTGATATGTAGTAATAACGTGATACGTATGTAGTAATAACGTGATAATATGTAGTAATAACGTGATAATATGTAGTAATAATGTGATATTGTGTAGTAATAACGTGATAATATGTAGTAATAATGTGATACGTATGTAGTAATAACGTGATAATATGTAGTAAAAACGTGATAATTATGTAGTAAAAACGTGATAATTATGTAGTGAAAACGTGATAATATGTAGTGAAAACGGGATAAGTATAGATGTAGAAACATACTCATCCACATGGTGGCAGTAGTAGGCTTTTTTCCTGCATGGACAACAGGAGTCAGGTAAAAAGAGTAAGAACAAGTTCGCCCATACGCTGTTTTTAACCTGCATGCTAACACGCAATGGCTAATTTGCAGAATTTGATCAAGTTTTACTTCATGCTTGGTCTAAGACATGGAGAGATACTGATGCTGCTGCGCACTGTGGATGACATCATCATCAGTATTTTCAGTCATGTGCCATTACGTTTGATATGTTTGTTGTTGAGGGTTTACATTTGAATAATATTGAACCTGTATTAAAATACACTATTCAGTTTACCTCTGTCCCCTCGTTGTAAATTTGTTGTGTACTAAATGGCATAACCTGATCTAAACTATGCTGAGCTCAAGGGAGTTTGGGTTACGCAGTATGCTGTCCATTTCAGCACACAGGTCAGGGTATGAATCATATGTCGATGGCAGTTCCAGAGATGGCCCACAAGTATGTGCAATAGGTCGCCTTGCCAGACCTCGTGTTGGTGTAAACAGCACCTCGATTTTGTTTACACAAATAACATCTGACCCTGTAACAGACCTTAGCATCATTCTGAGTCCTGCATTGTCCAGTCCTCTGATGTACTGCTGTAGTAAACAAAAACTTAGATTCTCTGCTTGTGTTTTTGGAGATGCATCCAGTAACTTTAAAAAAACTTCTGGTTGTTGGCTTTTTTTCTTCATACATCTCGAGGACAGCTTGTGGGCTACAAAATGATTCCTTTAAAATGTGTCTAGCAGTTGAAGACAAGTGTTCTGCTGCATATCTTGGTTTTTGGATCAAGTGCTTGTGAGCTGCGCGTACAAGTACTTGTCTCAAATTGTTTTTTGTTGGAAGTTCTCTTACATTTATTCTAACATCTAATCGATCCAAAAAAATCAATAAGTTCATCTATGTCATCAACAAGACCGTGTGTTATTAAGGCGTTGATCACAAGATCCCTGTCTGACTGACCAATGTACAGGAGAAGGCTGTCAAACAGCATTTCATCGGAGACTTCTCTCTCTCCAAAAATGAGAGCAACAGAAAAAGCAGGGGCAAGGCGACAAGGAAAGTATCCATGGTCTTTAAATCCTTTAAGCAGGCTCCAAGCCTATGGATTGCCACTCTTCTATATTCCATTTATTAGGTAATGTTGGGACCCTCACTTCCTCCCCATCTGCTATTCTGTCCATAAAGTCAGTCCAAAATGCAGCGTATGTGTCTCTTGAGACACCATCTACATCATTTCCCATTTCATCAATAAAACAAAATTTCAGGGTTTGTCTCAAGATTGTTTGATCTTTAAACTGCTGTATCATGTCATCAATAATATTGCTCCTGTGTAGTTTTATGGTAGCCCACACAGTTTCATATGGAGCTGTATTGGTACAACATATTATCACGTTATTACTACATACGTATCACGTTATTACTACATATTACCACCTTATTACTACATATGATCACATTATTACTACATAATATCACGTTATTACTACATATGCATCACGTTTTACTACATATTATCACGTTATTACTAAATATCACGTTATTACTACAGTACATATTATCACATTATTACTACATACGTATCACATTATTACTACATAATATCACGTTATTACTACATGCGTATCACATTATTACTACATACAGTACGTATCACGTTATTACTACATAATATCACATTATTACTACATAATATCACGTTACAGTATTACTACATATGTATCACGTTTTTACTACATAAGCTCAAAAAAATGTTTTTTCATGGATGACAGCAATACCCCGTTATTACTACATACGTATCACGTTATTACTACATATCACGTTATTACGACATAATATCACATTATTACTACATAATATCACGTTATTACTACATGATATCACGTTATTACTACATACATATCACGTTACTACATAATATCACGTTATTACTACATACATATCACATTATCACTACATAATATCACATTATTACTACATAATATCACATTACAGTATTACTACATATGTATCACATTTTTACTACATAAGCTCCAAAAAATTTTTTTCATTGATGACAGCAATACCCTTCCGTACTCTGCAGCACAGGATGGGACGGAAAGTTTAAAGACTTCAGTTGCTCATAATTCCCTCTATGCTTTTCTTTTTACTCAAGTTTCATTAAAAAAAATACATGATGGGTTCATGATATGAAGTATTAAAACAAAGATTTGAAACCACAATATGCTGACTTTTATTTTGAAACAAAAATGCAAATTATATTAGTGATATCTAACTGATGTATTTATTATATTATAGGTATTTATTTATAGTTCAAGTATTTTAAAGCACAAGTGACGTGAAAATGTTGAGTTTTTCCTGAATTCAGAACATATTTTTTACCAATTAACACTTTTGATTCCATCCATCCATCCATCATCTTCCACTTGTTTCAAAGTCAGGTCTCGGGGGCAGCATCTTGATCAGGGAGGTCCAGACATTCTTTCCACAGCCACCTCTTCCAGCTCTTCTAGGAGGACATAGTCTCTCCAGCATGTCCTGGGTTTTCCCCGGGGTCTCCTCCCAGTTGTACATGCCTGAAAGACCTCCCTATAAGGAGGTGCCCAGGAAGCCTCCTTGCCAGATGCCTGAACCACCTCAACTGTTCCTCTCGAGAGACTTTTGATTAAAAATGAATTTAAAATGAAAGTTTTTTTGTTTTTTTTTATCACAAGCTTTGCGATTCATCTCTAAATTAACACCAGAGTTAGAAGAGTGTTTTCACAACAGATTATTATAGAGGACATTAATTCACCATAAGCAGCTTTTAAACAACACTGTGGGCAGTTCTGCACATGAATCTGTGCCGTTATCTAAACGAGCAGAAGTTTGCCCTTTGAGATACTATTTTATGTTCCGCTCACTTTTTTGTGTACCGTAGAAACAGGTGTTCTTCTTAAGCTCCACAGGATCCACACAACTGCCAGATCAAATTAAAATATATTTTAGATTCTATATGAATTGCACATAATATTACTGTAAGTTTTACTTTCATGTTTGGTCTAAAACGTTGCTATTTAAATACAAATCCACAGTAGTAAGTGTTGGACCCACTAATTCAACCCAATGTGTACTTAGTGTATATAATAGTTACTAAACGTTCTGGTAAGTCACCACTTGAAATGTTAAATGAATGAGTGTACTCGAAACCAAACAGCTCCTGCTAAAGGAAACTATTAATTAGCGGTGTTAGCTTGTAAAAAAAAAAAAAAAGTTTTTATTTTATTTATTTTTTACTCAGTACGTCACAGCGGCGGGCTTCAACTTGCTAAACTGAGTCCAGGACCCTGTTTTTATCATGGCATGACTCCAGAGCCCCTGGGTCCCCTTACCACATCGAGCAGATGAAAGGCCTCGTCCAGATGTTTACAGGCTGTGAAAGTGGCAGGGAGCTGATGTCGGATGCTGGCACAGCGTGCCAACAGACAGAAAACCAGGCAGTAAAGCCACATGCTGTTTATGTAGCGTTTAAGAGGAAAAAAAGAAGAGGGGAGGGGGACAAAAAGAGCGTTGAAGGGAAGTGACGGAGTTGTAAAAATTTGAAGCAACTATGTGTGTTTTATTTACCCACACCATCATGGGGTTTTATTTGATTTTATATGCCAAGAAATAGAAAATAACCCAAATGACCACAAGATTTAATTTACACTAACATGAACGAGTCCAGCTTCTTCGGAAGACGCACCCTTGACCCCCAGTTGGCCAAATGGAAGTGGAAGCCAGATTTAAACAAGGTGACCTGTGTCAATGACTTTGTGTATGTGTCTATGTGAACGTGACACTGGAAAGTCTCGTCTATCCATGTCATTTTACTATAAAGCTCAGGCCACCTTATATCCTCTGTCAGCATGCTTTTTTTTGTTAATTTTCTTTGATAAAATCCCAGAAATACTGCGGGCAGACTGGCACCGACAGGACCAGGTAAGAGCTGAGATGATTCCAGTACTGTATTGGATTATAATTAAATGAAAACTTCAAAACTGGGTACAAACTGGTGCCCAGACTAATAAATGCCCAAAGATCTGATAGGAGTTTGAAGGAAATATGTTATTTATCCAATTCTCTCCATTGGCTTTCTGTTAAATTCAGAGTAGGGCTGAACCATTTTGGAAAATATTCTAATCGCTATTAATTTTTTTAACCTCAATATTGCGATTGTAATTTAATATGTGATTATTTTTAGTGTCTTCTTCTTGTGTATTTTTCAACGAACACAAGCAATAAATCATGTTTCAGTCGTATTCAGCTCCGCTGCAACTCTGTTTCTGCATTTTTTTTGTGTAGCTCCGGGATAGCAACTTGGCTAAAATGTGTACGAGGGCGTTCTGTACCGCTTATCCACTGTGTTTACCAAAGCTGTAGATCCAAGCTTGGTCATTATATTAATGGGCATCGTGTCTTTCGCTATGAAATCCGTTATTCCACATGTCGTTTTGAACTTTGTTCATGTGGAGTAATACCTTCGAACAGTCCGATTAGTGATCCCTGTCGGCTGCTACTTTGCTTACTTGAAGTTGAAGCACTGGTCGTTGGCATTCTAGCCATGCAACTATCGTAAATGTCTTTGTGGTGTTTTTTTTAAAGTGTTGATAAAGATTGTGGTGTTACCTCGAAAGGTAGCAACAGCAGCAAGGGAGGACCTGCACAATACATGTTGTTGCGTAGCGTCTTCTTTTTTACAATCAAAATAATTCCAAACAACGGACGTGCTGCTCCTCGTTGGTTCCAAACTTTCAGATGTGTCATCTTTTGTCGAGCCTGATACCATAGTGCAGGGGTCATCAACCTTTTCGAAACTGAGAGCTACTTCGTGGGTACGGAGTCATACAAAGGGCACCAGTTTGATAAACTCTTCGGCAATAACAAAGCGTAAATTGAAAAAAATGTATAATAAACATATTTTTAAGAACATATTTTTAAGATATATATATATATATATATATATATATATATACAGGTAGTCCCCGATTTACGAGCGAGATCCGTTACAACGAGGCGCTCGTAAACCGGAAATCTCGTAATTTGGAACGGCCGCCATGTCTCTCGTAAATCCGGAATTTCGCTCGTAAATTGGAACGGTTTCGCTAGCGCGACTACAAACACTCTATTTTCATCCAAAAACTGCTTATGAGTGCATAAAAATGATCGGAAACGTGTGTCCATATGTTTAACTAACTAACTGTGGTGAAAAAACACATGAAAACTCAGTATTTTTTGCGTTTTTTCCAAAAATTCGCCAGCTCGTAAGTCTGGAACCTCGTAGATCAGAGCGCTCGTAATTCGGGGACTACCTGTAAATACAAAAAAATAACAACTGGATAAAATGAAATTTTAAATGCAGCTTAGTAGTGAGTTGTGCAATTTTTAGAACAGGTCTGAGGGCACCTCAAATGGTCCTTGGGGGCACCCGGGTGCCCGTGGGCACCACATTGGTGACCCCTGCCATAGTGCATCTGGTTAACCTATGGAACCGAACGTGTCGCCGGCGACACGTTTTCCACACACTAACTTTGCATTACCGTAACTCTGCAACGGTTTGCGCTATCAGAAAAATTCAAATGGTGTTTGAAAGAAAACAAAGTGCGCTTTTTGGCTGTTTTGGGGGTATTACGGTAATCACCTTCCCGCAGCTACGGGAAGCCCAGGAATGCGAGTTTTTGTGTTCAGCACGAACGAAGCGTGCAGAGTGAGGAGGAAAAACATGAGAATCAGCAAAAAATATGTCAAACAAATGTACTTCAAGGAATAAAAAGACAATAAGGAGATTCCTGGATAATTTTAATTTGGAGAAGGAAATTCTATTTGTTCTTCTGAAGAAAAACATTTGATCAATTGCATAACTTTTTGAATTTTATTTCTGAATGAATGAGGCCTGTTATAATAATAATAATAATAATAATAATTGTCTAATCTTGTCATCTGCGTATGTTTCCCATACACAGACGAAATTCGTCTCTGCATTTAACCCAACCACCTACCAGGTGGTGCAGTGAGCAGCCATAGAAGGCGCTCGGGGAGCTGGAGAAATAGGTGTGCACTCATAGACACCCCAAGATGTGTAGTGGCCGGGACGCGAACCCGCGTCCTTCGGGTCCCAAGTCAAACGCCCTAACCACTACACCATCTATTTCGTGGATAATAGTTTTATACTGGGTACACATAATAGGATATAGTTTTATTTTATATTTTATTTTATATTTTATTTTGTTGTTGGAATAGTATATCAAGTTTAGAAGATATTACAATATTCATCAGTTTGTACTTTGTTTGTGTAGAAGATAATAAGGATAAATGTAGGGAGGGGAAATTCGCCTGTAAATAGTTTGAATTGTTATTCTGTTTCTTATTTGTAAAAATAAAGTGAGAATAAAAAAAACATTGTAAATGTTGTGGAGAGTTAGGACTGTATGTTGATTTTTATGAGTTTAGCTGGAGCACTTCATCCATACAGACACTCCGATCAGAGAGTGAGTCCTGACACAGCAAGATGGTGTTTTTCGGGAGTTTAATTAACTGACCAGTTCGTTTACAGCATGCAGTTTCCTTTTCTGAGCTGTAAATTCTTCCTAACTGAAAGTAACTGGCATTAACTGTCCCTTTTTCTGTCTGTCTGGTATCTGAAATAACAGAAAACGGCTAAAATGAGAACATGCTAACAAATAGCTTAGCTTACCCTTAATATTACAACAAGACAGAACCTTAAACATGAAATAAACATTTCTTTGGGCTGTCTCATATTTGCGCCAAAATCGCCACCCCATTTATATATGAAAAGAAGAAATTAGCGCTCATTAAAGTGCATTAAGCTCACCTTTGTCACAAACGCAGACAGGCATCAACGATAGAAAACATCAACGGCTATAAAACCAACGGCTTTCTCAGCTCTACAGTATTTATCCTCAAGGACCCTTTAGCTGTCTAAAAAGATGCCTGACGTAAAATACGAATTAGCTGTCTAACAAATAAGAATTAGCTGTCTAACAAGATGCCTGAACAAAACAATACAGAAATATTAGGGAATTTATAACAGCCGCCCCCAGAATAGCCTAGCTATTATGTAAAGTCTATTAAATTCCCTAAGATGAAGTGGAGTCCTGTATTTTGTCCATCATCAGGTGGAATGGCCGACAGCTGGACCATACGTGGTACCGGCCGCAGGTAGGTCTTCTCTCCAATCCGAACCTCCGCTGACCGGATCCGACCGTCTGCACTCTCGATCACCTTGACAACCTCCCCGATGGGCCACGGTGCTCTCTGAAGCTGGGGATCAACCATCATGTCGATCGTGCTCTGCGTGAGGTCATCAGTAGGCCGCCTCCACTTCTGCTGAACTGGCAAGGACGGAAGGTGATGCCGCAGGAACTGCACCCAGGAGTGGTCCACTATCATCTGACAGTGGCGCCAACGTCTTCTTGTGACGGTGTCAGGAGCGTAAGACGCTGGGGTAAGGAGGCGTCCCGCCGCCCCATCAACAACATGTTTGGCATCACTGGATCAGGATCAGCTATGTCTGATGAAACATAGCCTAAGGGCTTGGCGTTGGATCTGGTCAGCTCAGTCTTCAGCTCGCCTGTTTCTTCAGCTAGCTGTGCTATGCGCTTGGGCTGAGTCTCTCTTTCAGCTGTGAGTTTCTGCTTTTTCTCAAGATCCCCATCTTTCTGCTGGCTAAAAAGTTGTTGTACTCTGGCTTTAAGTCGTTTGAGGTCTTCTTCCATATGTGCAGGAACTCGTAGTACGGGTTGGCTCGCTCCGTCTGGTAGGACTCGATCTCCTCCAGCTTCACGGTGTCCACGATGGCTGCCAGAGACTGCTGGCACCGCTCCTTCTCCTGCTGAGCCGCACAGCTCAGCAGCTTGGGCATCTTCCTCTTGCACGGATGAGGAACGTGGACGTCCACTTCCTCGTCTGAGGGGCGGAGCTTGAGCTTGGCTCCCGAGGAGTCAGACTCTTGGTCTCCACACTGAGGGGAGGAACACTCCGAGGTGTTGCTGCTGTCCGTCTGAGCTGCCGGCTGGATGCTGGTTTGACTCTGCTCTTCGGCTGCGGACGAGGATTCGGGTTTCTCGTCAGCTGGCATGGCCTCCATCAGATCAGGGTGGAGCTCAGCTTTGGATTCAGAGACACCTTCTGAACTCAGGCTGCCTTCGAGTGGTTCAGTTCTGTTGGTCTCTGAGCTCTGTGGGAGGTCGGTCCTCTCCTCAGCCTTGTGTTCAGGACTAACACAGGACACGTTGTCCTCCATATGAGACCCAGGACAAAAGGCTGCATCGTCACTAGGGGGCCAGGACTTCTTGCAGTCTGGATAGCTTTATGATCCTGTTGTCTTCTGAGCCCTTGGACTCAGTTTTATTTAAACTGGGTGATGTCTCCCCTTCAGCAGAGACGGGAATGTGCAAACTGGTGGACAGTACTGGACTCCCCGCCCATTCTGTTTGTAGGTTCTCTGAACCAGTCTCCATGTCCTCTTCTTCTGGTCTGTCGGGGTTTGCCACAGGATTGTTGCTATGGTCAGTAAATTCTCTCTCACTATCACGAACCAGCTTGGGCAGTTCAGGTACAGGAACAGGCTGCTTCGGCGGCTGGAAACTGTATGTGGACTGTGGCATGGTGTACTGTGGCAGGGAAGAACTGTATCCATGAGGAGCTGGCCCCACCATGACAGGCACTGGCTGGTAGACTGTCTGTACTGCAGGATGCTGAAGCTGGAGAACAGTTTGTGGAGATGGACCTGGCTGATAACCTGACGGCTGCAAGATGGGCTGCGTAGTAAT
>JBBPBX010081471.1:0-15946 GCA_038048925.1 Garcialebias charrua | reverse complement strand
TTATTTCTCTTGGCTCCGGGCCTCCTTCTCGCACATCGGCGAGCTGTGGTCACTCGTTCCTTGAGGAGTTCCAGATATAGTGGAGAGGGGTGGGGCAATCCAGGTTGCAATCCCTTCCACACCCACCTCCACTGAGTCACCAGCCACTCTTCAGGTTTAGGCTGGGGTCCCTCTAGACTCCATCTCTGTTGCCAATTAGGTCCCTGTGCGATCTTCCGTTGGGCTCTGCAAAGGGCCGCAATATACTGTGTTGAGGTTGGGCCTTCTGGCGCCAGTTTTTCTATTAAAAGTATCAATGGTTCTTCATTGTACATTACCCCCATTAGATGCCCCCTTCTAGCCCATGGAATAATACCTGGATAAGGAGTTTGTATATGGGTTCTTAGCATTCTTATGGGTAGGTATTGGTTTTCGATGATATATCGTTCCGGTCTACGCACTCTTCCTCTGATTGCTTTTACCATGGCTGGGCTTGTGGTCCAGATCACCATTCCTCCCACTGAGAGTTCAAAGAATCGGCTTTGGTACATTTCTCGATAGTTAGGGCCCCATCTTAATTTAATGCTTACTCCCGCCACTATCAGGTAAACTACATTAAATATCCACGGTGAGGTTGGTGGACAAGGCGTAGGGGGGAGTTCACAAGTCGGGTCATGTCGGGGCAAATATGCTGGCTTCAGGCGATATTCATTTTGGGATTTGTCTAAATCGGGCTGTCTAGTGTATTGGTTGGTTGTGTAGAAATAGTTATTACTGCTCTTCTTCCAAGAGAAGTCCTGTCTAGGTTTGTCGAGCCGCACTATTTTTTCGGTTGGCTAGCGTTCTTTTAATTCTTAGAGCTGGCATTTTTGGGCCAACTTTGTCAAATTGAACCAAAATATTTTCAGTATCTGGACTTATCCATTTCGAGTCTATAATGTCTTCCTTTCTGATTGTCCTGGTTTTGGGTTCGTAAGCAGCCATTCCAGTAGTGGGTGTTCCCTTCTCAGTTCTTCGGTGGCTCCTGGGAGATCGTATACTGTGCTAACGGAAGGGTGGTTCTGACTTACTTCTCTCCTCACTCTCTCTTTATAGAGCTCCAAACACAGGGGTGATGGGTGGTACAGGTTTGTGTGTAGCCCCCTCCACACCCATGTCCATTGATAGACCTCCCAATACTTTGGCTCTAGTTGGGGGCCCTCCAATAATCCACAATCTTCATGGGGAAGCCCTTGGTAGTACAGAATTAGTGCTTCAATAACCTTTTGTCTTATTATCTCATTACCCTTCATTTCATACTGTTCGTATGCTGGGCCCCTTTCGAGTTGTTGCGTTATTACACTAACCAATGGGTGTCCTCTGTAGGACACCTTCGCCCTGTAGGCCATTCGAGTGTGATGATCTGTCCAACATCGATCGGGAACATCAATCCGGTCGTACAGCATTCTTAATGGCAACTTGGTGTTTTCTATCACTATTTTAGTTGGGTCGCATTCTCTTTGATGGATTTTTGCCTTTAGGTCCCGACTTGTGGCCCAAATTACTTGTGTTCCTACGGCGATTTCACAATATTCCGTTTGATGTGGCTGATCGTAATTTGGCCCCCATTTGATTTTGATTAGGGCTCCTTGTGCCATTATTTCTGTCACGTTGAAAATCCATGGAGTACCCATGGGACCTGATTCATTCGGAACTACTCTATTCTGATCCTTCGCCACAAATCGGCCTCTTCTTACAACTTGGGTTAGGTCTGGGCTTCGAAATGTCTGGACCAATGTGCTGTAGTAATTTTTTGTGCTAGCTTCAGTGGCTGAATAGTCTTTCCTAGGTCGGTCTAATTTTACCAATTTGCCTCGAACAATCAGGGCCGGTTCGTAGGGTCCAATTCTTAACCTCTGGAACAACACATTCAGTCCATCTCTCTGCAGTCGTGTTGTTTCTCTATCGCTAAGGTTTTTCCCGTCAGGTTTACCTGGCTCTGGTTTGAAGCTTTTGGCCGTTATCCAGCATGTTTCGATTAATGCTAGTGATTTTAGGTTAGCTCTTTTCTTAAAAATAGAGTTGGGACATCTTACTACTTTGTTAAGTGTTTGTTTACCTTTTCTTTTTCCCTGATGAGATCCATTGAAGATTCTAGCGCCCCTTTTAAGAGTCTCTACTTGTCCGTTTTCTTCCATTTAAAGGTTCTTCTGGCCCAGTCTTTCAATGCACTTTGTTTCTTTTTCCCTTCCTTCGGTGGAACTTCCTCTTCCTCCTCTTGACTGTCTTCGATCGGGTGTATTGTGGCTCCGACTGAGTACACTCCTTTGTATGGTGCTAAGATCATCTGCACCGAGACCTTAACCCTCTGGGTGGAGTTTGGCCTGATGGGCGTACTTGCTTGCTGTGGGGCTGTTCCTGGTATCTGCAGCGCCCCGTGTCTCTCCCAGCCTTCTGAGGTAACTAGATACTCAGTTGTCTTTTGCTTAGCCTTCGCCCCCTGCACGGCCCATGCGTCTAAGCTGGTGGTAAAATAATGGAGGTTTGTACTTCTAGCTCCTACCTCACGGGGTACTTCTGGGAGGTCTTCTAGTGGGAGATCTTGATTCAACAGTACCTCTGCTATCAATTGTGCCCACGTAGTCAGCTCCCAGGGGCCCTTCCAGCCATTCCTCTGTGCCTCTTCACTCTCCTCGTCGGGTAGGTTGATGGTTCCGGCGTTTGGATTCTCTGAAGGGTCCCTATACACCCTAAAAACCAAAGGAAATTGGTTAGTGCCCAGAGGGGCGCTTCTTACTCTCCCCATCTTTGAGCTATAGGGCCAGGATTGCTGTATTGATTGCTCCAGCAGGTCTCGAGGGTTCCATAGTTTCTCCCCTGTCTCAGCTGAGTCTCCCTCGCTGTAGTTTCCTATTCCTAAATATAATGGTGGAGCAGTAGGGTTTACTTCTAGCCCACTAGCCTGCCGCTGTATATTCTGGCTCTGCCTTGGGGCCTCGAATTTTTCCTCATCTAGTTGGTCTCTGAAGGACTTAAGGGGTTCATAGTATTTTCTTACTTGCCACCCTCTTGCGTGTTCAGTGAGCAGAAGCTGGCCTGCTTCCATGTCTTCATCACATCTTCGGCAGTATTTTATGATAACCCCATTCCACTCACACTGACACTCTCTCGGCCCTTTGCTGGTCAGATCCCATTGTGTGAAGACAATTACCCTAGGCAGAATAACAACCCTACACTCCCCACAGATGAATGCATCCATTACTTTTACTGGTTTCACCTGTAAACCCTGAACCTCTCGCTGGTCTGATTTGGGTCTAAGGGGCTTCTTCTTTCCTGGTCCTGCCCACTTCACGGGTAGACCACTAGTTCTTGAACAAACTGCACATTGGTTAAAAAGTGCGTTCCATCTAACTAATTCATCTTCTGTTGACAGGTATCCCTTTTTGGCATATTCTAATGTTCTCAGGGCTCTTCCTGCCCAAAGTCCTGAGGTTGTTCTTCTTAGGATTATTCCCCCGCATATAGTGGCCAGTCTAATATAGGGGAACTCGTTGCTTGGTTCGCTGGCCATAATCCGGTTTCTGGTTTTAACTTAGCTAGGAATTGGTTTCAGCTGCTGTATTCCTTGGACCCCTTTTTTAACTAATTCTACCGTGTTCTTATCTAAAAGTCTCTTCACTCTGTCTGTAGCATTATATTTGGGTCTTACCGCAACTGCTGAAGGATGATCCTGTGCTCTGATCCACACCCTCTGCCCCACCTTGAATGAGACGTCAGGGTCTGGCTGTTCCTCTTTATCATCGGAGCCCCGCCCAGTTTCCTGTGTGGTGAACTGTCGTTGGTTAAGCTCCTCTGAAGGGGAGGGCCTATCTGCTCTGCGCCTATCATTCAAGGCCTGTCCTATTTCCACAGTTTTAGTACTCCATTCTTTGGTGTTAGCATTTTTGGCTATCCAATTTTTGACTAAACCTATGGCTCTTTCTGCGACTCCATTGGCTTGGGGTGTGTAGGGTGGTGAGTAGACACGCATTACCCCAAAGGTTTGGCACCAGTGATCTACCTGAGCATTGCGAAAATGTGTCCCATTATCGGTTCTTAACTCTTTTGGAATGCCTAACGCTCCACAGACTTGTTCCAGCATGCTAACTACACTGTTGCCATTAGCTTTTCTAGCTGGTTTTACTATCACATACCCTGACATGGAATCCACTAGCACAAGAAGGTATTTCTCTCCTTTTTTGCCCGTGACTCCCATGGGTCCAGCCACGTCCATGCACACCGAACCCCAGGGGATGGTGCTTTTGATAGTTTGTCCATCCACTCGGTGCCCTCTGCGCCCTGCGTTATATTGACCACATATTCGGCAGTCCAGCAGCACTTTGCGGATCTGTTTCAAGGGAATCCAGAGCTCCTGATGCTCCAATTCCTTGCGTGTGGGTTGCACGCCTACATGACCTAAGCTCTCATGCACGCTTCGTACAACCTCAGACACGTATTCTTGTGGGACCCTCCGACCCTCGGGGGTTTTCTCCCACTTCTCGATCCCGACAAAAACGATTTTTCTCTGTTGTACATAACGATCTACTTCCTCATTGCCCTGCCAATGTTTTCCTTCCTTAGTATGGGATTTCTGGTGCTCGATCTCCAGCTGCAGATTTAGCCTAATCTCAGCTATTTTCTTCCACAAGTCGTGATGAGCTACCACTTTCCCTTTTGCACTTTCGAATCCATTTTCTTCCCAGATTGATAAGTCCTCATTTAGGGCTTGTGCACAATAATGACTGTCTGTCACTATCCGAGCTGTTTTTATTTTTCTTTGAGTTAACTCTAACAATCCTTCGAGTACTGCCGTAACTTCTCCAGTCTGCGCACTACCTGGGACTCTCCCCCTGCTACGGCAGCACTCGTTTCCTTGATATTTGAGGATAAATCCCCAATGTGCTACCTGATCGGTGCCTTTCTTGGATCCGTCGGTGTAGAGAGTCCAGTCAGGCGTTTTCTGGGTCACTGGTGTCTCTTCTTTTGCTTTCTTGCTCACAGGTTGTGCGGGTCCTATCTCTAGATCAGGATCTAACAGCAAATCTTCCCACCTCCCCCATCGTGCATTCGTTGCCTTGGTACTCTCTATTGTTCCTTTTCTGAGATATTTGTGTACCTGACTCTGTGTTATTACTTTAATTTGTTGACCTTGAGCTAAATCTTTCAGTGTTCCCCAATATCTAGCTAATATTGCTAGTTCTTTCTCTTCCTGAGGAAACTTTTTCTCTACCGAAGTTAAGGTGTAACTCCAAAGAGTAATTAGCCCTCCATGCTCATTTTTAACTGCAATCATAGCATTGTTGTCTTCACAGCTAATCTCAGCTACGAGTCTTGCCAACACGCTTCTGGGTTCCAAGCGTACTGCTTCTTTGATTTTTTCTCTCAGCATCTCTAGATCTTTTTGATTCTCGGCTGACCATACCCACATCTTCTTGTTCTTCTTTTCTTCATGGCCTTCTTTCTTCTTCAGACAAGCATACAAGGGTTTTGCATATTTTTGGTAGTTGGGGACATGATCTCTTACATAATTACATAGCCCTAGGATTTTCTGCAGCTCATTTTCAGATTCAGGTGGCTGAATTTGTTCAAGCTTTTCCCTGTAGCCTTCAGAGAGGCCTAAGTCTGCCGCTACTTGGAAACCTAAGTAGTTCACCTGGAATTGCCCAAACTGGCATTTCTTCAGATTTAATTTCAGTCCTGCATTGGTCACTTGTTGTACCACCTTTGCTAATCTTTCTAGGTGTTCTTCTTCCGTGTCATCTGCTATGAACACATCATCGATGTAAACTGTGGCGCCTAAACCTTTAAGCACGTCCATAACTGCTGACTGAAATACATTCGGGGAATTTTTGTATCCCTGTGGTAATCGTTGCCAGACATAACTCCTTCCCTGATGGGTAAAAGCTGTCTTCCCTTGTGATTGTTTAGCTAGTCGAAGAGAAAAGAATCCATTTGCTAAATCAATGCATGATTTGTACTTTTTCACTTGCAGTGTCTTCAGAGTACCCTGAGGGTTGATTAGACTCGCTCGGTTAGCTATTGTGCGCCTGTTTAATGCCTTAAAGTTAATCACTGGTCTCCATCCTCCTCCGGAGGACTCAGGTTTCTTTACCGCTTGTATGGGGCTGTTGGTGATAGGATTAGATTCTTCTCTGATAATCCCTAAAGCACTTAATTCCCTTACAATTTTGTTCATTTCTTCAACGGCACCAGGGTTTAGTGGATATTGTCGTACCGGTGGGTGTACTCCGCCTTCAATCATATGTATAACTGATGGACCTAAATCCCCACAGTCATTTTTAAACCTGGCCACTGAGGCCGACTCGATGATTTGTTTTAACTTCTCTTTCCCGGCTGGGGAGAAATCGCTCTCATTTATTTTTTCTTTTGCCACCTCAGGAATATTTACAGGTTTATACCATTCTCCAGATTCAACTTTTTCATGTGTGGGCCCTATTTTTACTAACCGGGTTTTAAGCAGTTCCAGTCGTCTGTTCAGAGCTCTTCGGTCTTTTCGTGGTTTTCTTAAATCTTTCATATCTGTTATGGCCACAAGGTTGTATGGGCCTTTTATCCAAACAATTCCATGCCACAATGCATAAGGCATTTTCTCTATAGTTCCATTTGCTAATTGCACCGTTAGGTGTCCTATTGTTTTTAGGTTTTTGCGGGTCATAGACACCTCTGCCCCTGAGTCTATTAGATAAGGCTCACCGTCTACATTCGTGTAGATTTCGTCTCCCTTCCAATAAGCATCTTCTAGGGTGACCCGCGACCTGTCAGCCATTATTTAGCTGGCCCCCCATCCCTTTTCTTTCGGGATTCCTGGAGGGCCGTTCTTTGTTCTGGGCTCATTCTAAGAAATTCTTCTCTAGGCACAAAATCATTTCTTCTCTGAGGTGTTGCGTTTGCAGGTTGGGCCTGAGATCTATTTGATTGTTGACTTCTGTATTGTGGCTCCGACTGGGGCCGTTGGGATCTATCCCTGTATTGTGGTTCTGACTGCCTTTGGGGCTGTCTATTTTGCTGTGGTTGTTGTTGTTGTCGAAGACCTCCTCAATCCTACTGGCACGTCTTCCATGGAGGAAGCGGAGCCTGGGGACTTTGGGTCGGGTTCTCCGATCTCTGGTGCTGAGGTCGCCGAGGTGGTTAAAAAGCTCCGCGGTGGCAAGGCTCCGGGGGTGGATGAGATTCGCCCGGAGTTCCTTAGGGCTCTGGATGTTGTGGGGTTGTGTTGGCTTACGCGACTCTGCAATATCGCGTGGACATCGGGGGCAGTTCCCTTGGATTGGCAGACTGGGGTGGTGGTTCCCCTATTCAAAAAGGGGGACCGTAGGGTGTGTTCCAACTATAGGGGGATCACACTCTTAAGCCTCCCTGGTAAGGTCTATTCAGGGGTTCTGGAGAGGAGGGTCCGTCGGATAGTCGAACCTCGGATTCAGGAGGAGCAATGTGGTTTTCGTCCTGGTCGTGGAACACTGGACCAGCTCTACACCCTCAACAGGGTCCTGGAGGGTGCGTGGGAGTTTGCCCAACCAGTTTACATGTGCTTTGTGGACTTGGAGAAGGCATTCGACCGCGTCCCTCGGGGGGTTCTGTGGGGGGTACTCCGGGAGTATGGGGTACCAGGCCCTTTGATAAGGGCTGTTAGGTCCCTGTACGACCGGTGTCAGAGCTTGGTCCGCATTGCCGGCAGTAAGTCAGGCTCGTTTCCGGTGAGAGTTGGACTCCGCCAAGGTTGCCCTTTGTCACCGATTCTGTTCATAACTTTTATGGACAGAATTTCTAGGCGCAGCCAAGGTGTTGAGAGGTTCCGTTTTGGTGGCCTTAGAATCGCTTCTCTGTTTTTTGCAGATGATGTGGTCCTACTGGCTTCATCAGTTCGTGATTTACAACTTTCACTGGAGCGGTTTGCAGCCGAGTGTGATGCGGCCGGGATGAGGATCAGTTCCTCCAAGTCCGAGGCCATGGTCTTGAGCCGGAAAAGGGTAGCATGCCCTCTCCGGGTCGGGGAGGAGGTCCTGCCCCAAGTGGAGGAGTTTAAGTATCTCGGGATCTTGTTCACGAATGAGGGAAAACTGGAGCGTGAGATCGATAGGCGGATAGGTGCAGCGTCCGCAGTGAAGCGGGCGCTGTACCGGTCTGTCGTGGTGAAGAGAGAGCTGAGTCAAAAGGCAAAGCTCTCAATTTACCGATCGATCTACGTTCCCACCCTCATCTATGGTCATGAGCTTTGGGTTATGACCGAAAGAACAAGATCTCGGATACAAGCGGCTGAAATGAGTTTTCTCCGCAGGGTGGCTGGACTCTCCCTTAGAGATAGGGTGAGAAGCTCAGTCATCCGGGAGGGACTCGGAGTAGAGCCGCTGCTTCTCCACATCGAGAGGAGCCAGTTGAGGTGGCTCGGGCATCTGGTTAGGATGCCTCCTGGACGCCTCCCTGGTGAGGTGTTCCGGGCATGTCCCACCGGGAGGAGACCCAGAGGAAGACCCAGGACGCGCTGGAGGGACTATGTTTCTCGGCTGGCCTGGGAACGCCTTGGGATTCCCCCGGAGGAGCTGCTCCAAGTGGCTGGGGAGAGGGAAGTCTGGGCCTCCCTACTTAGGCTGCTACCCCCGCGACCCGACCCCGGATAAGCGGAAGAAGATGGATGGATGGATGGATGTTGTTGTTGTGGCTGTTGCTGTGCCCTAGGGGCTGGTTTTTGTTGTTTTGGGTTTTGCCTCGTCTCGTTTTTCCTTTTTTCTTCCCAAAACTGTTGTTCTAGATCAAAAGACTTCACTGTATGGTCTATTGCCGGGACTAAGGTCTCACTGGGCATTGACGCAAACTTCATTTCACCTCTCCTACCTTTTGTTACTATTCTCAGAGCCTTTACATATCTTTTTGGAGGGACTGTTCGTTTCAATTCATACCAGACCGACGTGAGGCGTTGACCTTGGTCCATTCGTACTTTCGCCCGCTGGATTTGAGCGTCTTCATCATCCATGTCCTCTAGAACTAGTCTTTCATAGTGTTCTTGAGCTGACTCTTCCCTGCCCACTGGGTTTGTGGTGATACAACTAAGCCACAGGCTTCTCGCCTTATCACACTCAGTGGAGCTGATCACCATAGGCCATACGTCCTTAATATACTCCTCACTAGTTTCATCTGTTCTTTTTTCTCTGACTAAAGTTTTCAGTTTTTTGTACTCACGGTAGCTGTCGGTCTCTGGGTTAGGGGTTCGGCATGGTTCCTGTTGCCGAGGTTCTATGGCCTGCCGAGGCTCGTGGTGTGATTGGACTATTTCTTTCTGACCTGGTGCCTCCTGCCCATCTTCTGATGTGTCACTCATCATTTTCTCATTTGTCTCGTTGGCAAATTTCTGAGCTGCCTTTTTCATTCTCCTTAACAGCACATCGTGCGCTATGGCTACGTAGGCTGTTCTAAAATTGCTGGTTAGGAGTTCATGAGCTGCTAACGTGGGATATGTAGGCATCATAAGGATATTAGCCCATTCTCCCTTTGTTGCTTTGACTGTTAGTCCCACTGTCTCTTTCAACCCATCTGCCCATTCTTCTGGGATCTCGTATCCAACTTGTCCGACCTCAGGAATGTAAGTACTGCGTCCCTCTCTTGTCTTTATTGGGCCCCATGTTATATCCCTGGCTACTTTTTCTGATGCCCTGCGTGGATTTATCAAGGCTACTGTCTTCTTTTGGCCTTTTCTGGTCCCCATTCTCAGCTGTATTGTCGGGAGGTGAGTTTGATCTACGGAATATAGGCTCTCACTGTCTTCGTCTTCAGACGTCACTGGATCTATGTTTTCGCCTGGCTCGTTATTATGATTCTGTTCCTTGTCATCTTCTTCATCTTCATTCAAGGTCTGCGCTAGTGGGACCAATTTGTGCCCAGGACTTCCTTTTTGGGTTCGGGCCTCACTCTTTCCCTTGCCTCCTGTCTGGGTTTTTATTGCTTTCCCTATGGGTGAGTTTAAGGGTACTTTTGTTTTTTGTTCTGTCTCTATCACCTTGTTTTCCATTTTTCTTCCCTCCTTTGAGGTTGAAGGTATCTCTTTGTCATTTGTTTTAGGGTGCCGTGGGTTTTGTTCAGGTGTTTCCCCAGCTGAGGTTATCGAGTACACTAGTCGCGCCTTGCGGTCTTCCTCTAGTTTCTCCGGGATTACTATAACTATTTCTTTCAACATGGTTTCACGAGGCATACGAGTTACCATATAATTTGCGGTATTAATTGCGACTCGTTCAGCTATTTCCCATTGAAGGTTGTCTGATCTTAACCCTTCTATGCTCATTGTCACTCTCCTGAAGTTATAAGCGATCGCTTGAGCTAGCCCTTTTTCTAGAGCTTCTATCATATCCCTCATGTATCTGTCATTATCCTTTGCCTCCTTGTAACTTTGGATTGGGACATGTATTATGGCGTAATACGGGAGATACCCTGCTCTTGTCATGCTTACCCTTGCTGTCGTATATGATGCTAATGCGGTCAACTGATTCACCTCTTTTTGGTAATCGGGACCGGCTGCAGTCTTCAGGGCCTTTTTAAAGTTTCCGTTGTGTATTCGGTACATGTTGTCTGTGAATATTAGTAACCCGTCTCCCTCTATAACCCAGGGAATTCCTATTAGGCTATACACCCTAGCATCACCTACTTGTTTTAGGACCCGAGCTCCTTCAGGCAATGGTTTTAAAGCTTTCGGGGCTTGGGGTTCGTTTCTTGGTTTCCTAGGGCCTTGATCCCCACTCTTTGGTTTTGGTGGGTCTTTTTCTACTATCTCTCCCTTTTCTTGACCAGGTTCTGCGTTTAACTCAAGATGGTTTTGTTTATTCCTGCGCTTCCCGGTAGTTGGTTCGGAGGTGCCTGCAAGGTTTTCTGCTATATTTTCAGATTTTCCTGGTAGGTTCTTTGTCCTAAGGGAGAATTGTGTTTCACACTTTTCTACAAATCTGTCTGCCAAGATATCTATGAACTCTGCCATGGCGTCATCTTCACCTATTTCCGTTTTGAGTCGGCTTTTACCTGACTTTGAGCTTGTTCCGTCATCCATACCTGACTCTCTTTTTCGCATCTCTCCCTGCTCTGGGCTTGTGTCTGAGGCAAATCCTGTAGGTATCCTATATGAACTTGGGTTCGATGTTATTCCCCCTGGACCTGGGGTGTGGTGGTTAACTGGTTTATAACCAGGTTTTTTCAGCTTGGCCTGATGCGTTCCTCCTTCAAGGTTTTCTACTTCATCCTGGCCGGATTCTTCACCTGACTCTTCTTGGGAGCTCACTGCAGTGTCCTGTCCATTACTTCCTCCGTACCACATTTGCCGATATTGCCTTAATTTAGCTATTTCTCCTTTGCATGAACCACTCATCGGGAGTGCTTTGGTCTTAGAGCCAATCGTGTGTACATATAACCCGGTCTCTTTGGCTACCCTGGCTATTATTGGGTCATACTCGACTGATGGGCTCATTATAGTAATTATGGCTCCACGTCTCTTTTCGATCTGCTCTATCCACCATTGTAGCCATGTTTTAATTTCCGTTTTTGTTGTTATCTTTGCCGGGTCTTTTAATACTATCATTTGGAGGTTGTTTCTTTTTATTGGGCCATAGAATTCTTCGTTTTTGTCCATAACCTCGAGTAGAGTCGTCCGCAGGGCTACTTCCTTCACACCTGGGTGATTTTCTTTGAACATTTTCTGAACGACCGGGTCCCAATTTCTGTAACCTTTACCATATGGGATGACTAGAAATGTCTGCTCCTCTGGTACTCCCCTATCTGGTTTAGGGTCAGTCGTTTGCTTGCCTTTTTCATCACCCTCGTCGTCTGATTCCCTAGGAGATTCCGTTACTGAGGCTTGCTCAATTGGGTTAGGTCTTTCTCTTTTTACTTGTCTATATTCGTGCATTTTGGCTATTTCTGGCTTACACTCTTCAAATTTTCCGGTTGCTCTGACCTCTGTATACATTTTTGTTGTGGTACATGCTATTCCAGATTCTCTAGCTACCATCTTTACTAGTGAGTCGTATTCTTTTGAGGGGCTGTGTAACGTCATTAAGTTTTCGCTTCCAGGAGCTGCTAGCCGTTCATTCCACCAATGCAACCATTTGGTGATCTCGGGTTTATGTTGCGGGACCCCTGGGTCCTTCAATACCACTACCTGATAGCCATCTACCATAATAGGGCAGTTCAAAATGTCCTTTTCCATTTCTTCAGCTATGTTTGATGCTAACGTCTCATCATCCATTTGTGCATAATTTTTCCTCAGCCTTGCCTGAAGAGGTAGGTTCCACGTAAGGAACCCTTTACCGTATAAGATTATTTCCATTTTTATTTCATTGTCTAGCTCGTCTACTGATTCTCCTCTGTAGTCGGCTCCCTGTGGGGCGTTCGGATCTGTTATGTGTTGATCTTTCCCAGCTAATGGTGTTACTAGCTGGTATGCAGGTTCTTCATTGGACTCGGGCGTTAAGTTTCCCTGATCGTCAGGTGAGGATTGGTCCTCTAGTTCTCGTGTTACCGCACTTGCGGCCATCTTTTCGTTTTGTCGTCTCGAGTTTGTCTATTTTCAAAGTCGCCTGACTTTCTGTCCCTGTACCTGGGATGAAAACAGACTTGCTGCTAATTTTACTCCAGATCTGTGGTCAGCAGACCTTAGTAAACCCTTTCTACCCTACCCACTGCTGTGGAGTTAAGGGGTACTTGACTGATAGCTTAGACCAGTCGTCTACAACTTCCCTATTCTTAGAGGAGTCGTTCTTCTGGCGCTTGTCAATCCCTTGGCGCACGCCGTTGTCTTCGTGGGGTCCTTATTTTATTAAGAAAGTCCCATCTGGGGTGCCAACATATCTAAGTTACCATGGGATCTTTATCTGAGATGAACCTAAATCAACCTTAGATATATACTAAATTTTCTTTATTGCAGCCAGCTTCTGGCCAGGTACCTCTTTATGATCCCATAAAAAAGTGGTTGTCTGGACAATACTTCATTCGAGTGAAACCTGGTTCATGTGAATCTGGGCCCCTTCTGCTTCTCATAAGGGCTGGATCCAATTATTAAAATCAAGGTTGATCGACAAGAGTCATTGTAGATCAATACTACTTAAGGTACTATAATCTACACTAATCTCCCAATCATTTAGGTAGAACCGATTCGATCGTTTCTATTCTAGATCTATTCATTTTGATGAGTCTCGCCATAGACTTCAAAATTTTTAGGGATTACCAAATCTTGCGTCGTTCGTCTAAAAGACAACAGACATTTAGACCAAACTAGATTTCATTTTTTTATTTTAGTTTAACCTAAACTAAATAATGAATGGAGGAATAGTTTGAATGAAGAGGCCTTCGTTACAGAAGCCCTCCCCATTTCTATAGGTATAGATCCCTATATCTGATTTTTACAGCATTGATCCACCCCTTAATTGGTAATTTTAGCTGATCTAATCCATGATAGCTTACATACCAGGTGCATATAGGTAAGGCTTAATGTAGAATCCCAATCATAAGCCCACCTAAAACCACATAATTGCATGACACATTGAACCAGGGTGGCACCGACTGGAAGCCATCCAGCCTGCAACCTTCGATGTGGGGACCTGCTGATCCAACGTTGGTCTTCAACCTTCATCCAAGGCCCGCCTCCTCTGCTTCAATCGAGGGATCCCCTCTACATGCTGATTAAAACTATTCTTGCTGATGAAATCAATAACCCCCATCGTTGTGGATTTACCGTTGTGGATTATAAGACTTTGTTTCCAAGGGATCACAGACTCAGTTTTCCATGGGTTAACAGACTATGTTTTCCAAAGGATTGAAAGCTTACCGCAAAGGGATTACCTACGAACAGTATGGAATTTCCAAAAACATTATGGGAATATATTTTTGAACTTTCTTTTTGATTTTTTTTTTCCACTTGCTGGATTACATAGAGGTCAGAGACATTCGGTGGTATCCTTTCGTGTTGGAACTCATCTCCAAGGACAGGCGATGACTTCCAAAAAGGGGGACTGTAGTGATACACCTAACCTCTGTATTTTAGGCTTGACCTTCAAGTACACCTCTCTGCATCTCTTTGGAACTCTCAGTGTTACACCTTCTTGAAGCCTTCAAGGAGACGAGTAAACACTATTTTGGTTAACAATTATTATGAATTAATGGACACTAATTAATCAGATTGAACTTTCTCTTTAATGTGTGTTAATTCAGAATTGATCTACAGTATATTTTTGTCATTTTTAATGATGATCTGTTACTTGCATGACTGTGACCTTCTGCTGGTTTTATTTCTGCAAAAGCAAGCAAGACTCTGTCGCTAAGGCAGAAGTCAGGGTAAGAGCTGTTCTCTTGCAGCTTCTTTTGTGTTGTCTATGAAGTTAGACATAATATTCTCTGTGCTCACAAGCAGGCCACCTGGCTGTTTATGTAAACAGATTTCCTGTTGTCCGTCAAGAGACTTTCTGCCTATGGAATTAAACTTCCATCTTTTATTTTGTTAAACCAGCCTGTAGCCATTAAGAAGGTGGGTCAAACCCCACCTCCCCTATAAATGGGCACTTCCTGTATTTGCCTTTAGTTTTTGGAGGAGAACGAACTGACAACCTGCTTCTCCCCTCTGAAAGCTGGAGACGGCCCGGCCATGTGTCAACGACCCACGTCTCAGCGGAATCATAGTAAAGCCTTACTGTGATCCTTTCACTCTCCTGGAAGAATTTGTTTTCTAAAGTTTTATTTTGAAAGTCAGTCTATGCGCTTGACCGTTGTTTCCTGCCGAGGGAGGCGAGTTCCTCGTATCGTGAATCAGCCACACACGCTGAAGTCCCAACTGGGCAGCCACTGGACAAACCCATCCACGTGTGTGTCCACAAACTTCTCCACTCTGGTCTCCAAGAGACGAACCGTCAACAGGTAACGAGTCGTGGTGTGTTTGAGCGTACGGGAGCCCAGCAGTCTGCTCGTGTGGGAAAAAGGGTGTCACCCAGTCTGGTTCAAAGTAACAACTTTAGCTTAACTTAGCTTCCAGTACTCCTTCCTCCTATTTCTTATTTTTCATAAGCATTTAACCTGTTTAAGTAATGTGCCAACAGAAAGGTCCAACTGTCTGTTTGTTTTTAATTTGAATTCTTGTCAACGTAGTTATTAAATCAGAGCTAATATTGATACAAATGTTTAATGTAATTTTTGTGATAGTTTCAATAAAAGGTCTATTTTTTTGGTAGACCAATATAAATTGAAGTCTCCTGTGAAGTTACATTCTTGTCTAATCACAGTAAAAACAATTTAGTATCGGAAAAAGGAAGAACTCGCGCATTGGTGGCAGTTTGTGCAAGATTAAAATCTGCTAAACTGCGCATCTCCAATAATGGTAAATCAGTAAGTGTTTAAATACCTTACTGTACATTATTATTCTATTACAATATAGAACAAATGTTGGAATTGATAAAGACAGAATTTGTCAAGATACAAACTTGGTTTAAAATAAATAAATTATCATTAAATCTAGAGAAAACTAATTACATGATATTCGGTAATAAAAAGAAAATTGTTGATGTCCCACTCAAAATTGAGGATGTTGAGATTTGTAGAGTGAGTGAGGTGAAGTTTGAATGACAAACTGACATGGAAACAACACATAAATTCTGTAAGAATAAAAATATCTAAATCGATTGCAGTACTGTACAAAGTCAGAGACCTATTAAATGATAAAGCTCTATATTTGTTGTATAACACAATCATTGTTCCACACTTAATCTATTGCATTGATGTTTGGGGGAATGCGTGTAAAACAATCACAAAACCTATTTTTGTATTACAGAAAAGAGCTGTAAGAATTATCACTAGAAAGCATTATCGTCATCCATCAAGTACATTATTCTATCACCTAAAGTTATTGAAGTTCCATGATTTGGTAGACTATAATATCTTATCAGTTATGTATAGAGCTCAAAATAATGCATTA
>JBBPBX010081470.1:0-15946 GCA_038048925.1 Garcialebias charrua | reverse complement strand
CTGCTCCCTTCTTGGAAAGTCATGAACACCGAATGTTAGTTTTTAAGATTTATATCTGGCATTTTACTTGCAAGGTCAAATTTCAGGACAGGTTGCATACTTATATAAAAACATACATAAATATATTATACTGTATATGTACACATGAAGACCAATCACAGAAAAAAAAAGCCACAAGCTGTGTTATCTGCTCACTTTTATACTACTCTTACGTCAGCCGAGTTCACAGAGTTCAGGAGGTGTCCTTGAAGCCATCTGCTGTCTTCTTACACAGCACCCTCCGTGTACACAAACAAATAGTATGTGCCATAAGATCATGTTCTGGGAGCCGATTTTGGTTTGTTATGGGCTTCTAGTTCTCAGGGCAGAGGGAATGTTCTCAGCCATAACAAAGTAGAAAGAAAAAGTCCGTAAATTTTGACCCAAAAAATAGCTGACAAAATTAATTTCCTGAGTACTGTAAAAGTAGTAATTAAGTTAGTCTTTGCTTTAATGTGACTTCAGCAACAATACATCATTGCAGTGTTTAAGAGGTGAATAGCTCCTCTGAAATTGACTTGTGTAACAATGCTGAGTCCTATTGTGAGCCCATCAGAGGAACATTTTACACTCTAAAGTCCAGGCTGATAAATGTCTTGTCAAAGCAAACCCTCTAAACAATGAAAAATGTTCCTTTAATGTTGGTAGACTTTGGACATTGAAAAGGTTTCCTATATCTGATTTCAAGTTTGGGTCTGTTTGTTCTTTTTTTTTTTTTTTTTCATTATTTTGATTGGTTACCTGTACAAAATAAAAATATCAATAGTTTTCAGTCATAACGCCACATAAGAGGAGCCAAGATGGTCTAGTGGCAGGGCTTTTGACTTGGGACCCGAAGGACGCGGGTTCGCGTCCCGGCTATACCCACCTTGGGGTGTCTATGAGTGCACACCTATTTCTCCAGCTCCCCGGGCGCTTTCGGGCTGCTCACTGCACCACCTGGTAGGTGGTTGGGTTAAATGCAGAGACGAATTTCGTCTGTGTATGGGAAACATACGCAGATGACAGGAAAATACATTTAAAAAGAAGAAAAAAAAACTCTTCTTCGTCCATTAGCTGTTAGAAACTCTTGTTTTATTTGCATCTGGAGATGAAAAAAAATCAAACAAGCTCGTACCCTAAAAAGCGGTCATTGTTTATTATGCATGTCTCTTAACATCATCTGTGGCTTTTTTAAGTTGATGATAGATTCCTTGTTTGTGTTTTGTTTGCACCACTGTTGTTTGTTGTAACTAAGTGTAGTTACCAGTTTAATACATAAAAATGCCTTTTTTAAATTAAACTTTAGATATGAGTAGGATATTCACATTAATTATTAATGCATATAAAATTCATGAAGCAATTCTGAATGGTGCTAATGTGGCCATTGCCTGAAGTCCTAGCATTCAGGTTTATTATTAGAGGTCTAATAGTAAATTGAGTCCTTTACAATAATCTTAGCTGATAAACTATGATGTTTTGTCATATAAATTGTATAAAAAGTGTAGAGAACCAAGAATAAAAGAACATTTAACAAATGTTGTGCAAAATATATGGTGTAGTGAGAATATTCCTGAATTTTAAGTAGAAAAACATTCAGCTGTCCCACGTCATTTTTTTTATGTCTTCGGTGTTTTATGCATGGAGAATAACAAGTTAAAAGACTCTTCCAGTATTACAGAGAACATTCTGAGCTGAGATGCAACCAAAGTGAAAATAGTTTGGATATATGCATTCAAACTCAACAAAACCATGCCTACCAATCAACTACAGTACTGTAATATGCTGATAACGAAACTTTTAGCATTTTTGCTAACTTTGAACAATAATAATTACAAGTACATTTAAAGGTGGTGTGACATGATTTTGGAACTGCCGTATGCATAAAGTGACACAACATATATACAGTATGTTGTATCATTCAACTATGTTCGTTTTTACAAGCAAAATGATAAATCCATGAAAATTTGTTTCAAAAGTGATTTTAAAATTGGTGCCGTGTTTCATCACGGAACATCCGGTACTTACGCATGCGACGTCTGTGATGTAGGGAATTGAAGTTGAGCCTGCGGGTGCCATTAGAATGCAGCTTCATTGTGTTCAAGATCGCCTATTTTTTTTGTATAACTTGAAAAATGCCAGTACGTTGTGTCGCATTTGGGTGTTCTAATATCGCCAGTGAACAAGTGAGCCTTTTCACTTTCCCAAAAGATGAAATACTTTGTCAAGAATGGACAAAACAAAGCTGTCCCCCTCGGAGACCCCCTCGCTTCTGAACAGTAAGGCTCAAATAAATACGGGTGCAGACCTTTATTAGAACCAGCTGTTTGTTGTTCATCACTCAAACTAACTTCCTTCGGCTTCCCAAACTGAAGACAAATCGCTCAAATCTTCACTTAAATTGCTTAATTCCTCTGTTTGTACTTTCTCTGCTATTTTTTATTTACAATGTGCGTTCAATACATTACGTCATAAAAATGTGTCGGCGTTTGACCCCTCCTTTCTCCACCTGAAAACTGCGATGCACTGCAGATAACTATTTTATTAAAAAAATATATTTTTGTATTTTAATTATTTGACGCATCTGTGTGCAAAAAAAATCAAAGCTGAGTAGCTTCTCTTTCTAAAGATGTCTATGTTCCAACATCATGTCAGACCACATTTAATTTCACACAAATTAAATCTGATAAATTCAAGTTCTCTATTTTTTAAAGACACTTATCTGTACTGAAAACATAGCCTGCATGAGAACAGTGATTACCGGTACATAGAACTATGCTATGCTATACAGAGCTAAGCAAAGCTAAGCAGCACCTGGTGACCTCTCCACTCTTGCAGTGCTTTCCCTCTCATATCTACTGCAAACAGTATCTGACGTGATGTCAGCATACAGACAATATAAGACTTTCTTAAAGCTCGCCTCTGAATGGGACATGGATACTTTACTTGTACTTTATGAACTGTTTTGAGTTTTGTTCACTTACAGCATTGTCAAATCACAGACTGTCTTCCAGAGTAAATGACAGCAGTTTATGGCAAAAGTTAGCGTTTAGCATTAGCTCCACAATTTAAAAAAAATATGTTTAGCTGTTTGGGGTTTGCAAAGCAAAAGTTTCAGTTCGCGAATTAGCAGTTAGTGAAGCTAACTTTTTGGTTAGCTATGTCCACCATGTAATCTGCATGATTTTTTATGAGCAATGATTATTACTTTGGTTGGATTGTTCTATCATGTTTAAACTAGTTTTTTTTTTTACCCAGGATTCAGGTCATTCTTAACCAAAAAGCTTCAAAAGTAGGTATGAAAAGGTATTATTGTGAAATGCAATAAAAACCAGTATAATGTGTCTGCAGAAGAGAATGAAGCAAGGATTAGAACTCTTGAAGGCATGTTGCTTGTATAGTGTTTGAATAAGGAAGTTAGATGAAATTCCAATGTCCAACAGAGGTTAGTTTGAGAGACAGATGAACAAAACAGTGGAACTTGTTGAGCAGACATTTCTCTACTTCCTTAGAAGGAATAAAAACAGAGATGACCTCTAGATGTTTTGACCCAAGGTGCATTCAGGAGGTTGAACGAAAAATGTTCACTGTGTGACAATGATTCAGCAAAGAATAGTGTTTCAGCTCATCATTAAGTACCATCTCAGATCAACTGGAGTATGGGTATGGCAGCACTGCCAACTGTTAATTTTTATCTGTTTATTGTAAATAATAAAATAGAAACAGCAAGTATCACCCTAAATCCTTTTTTTCTCTCTTAAGAAAGAAAGCCACAGACATAAAATAGTCTAATTACTTTGTGGAGACAGACATGGGAAGAAAATCTTTGAAATATAAGAAAAACAAAACACTGTCAGCAGAACTACAACCATTGTGAACACTTGTTCATGTGAGCATAGATTCAAAGAAATCTTCGTCCTCAACATAACCACACATAAGAACACATCCAGCTTAAATAACACTGATGTTTACTGGGTGGCTATTAACTTGTCCTATTGCCCAAGTCTTATCCTTTTGTAACTGTTTGAAGATTTAACAGTTATTTTGGTTTTCCATCCATCCATTCATCCATTTTCGTCCGCTTATCCGGGGTCGGGTCGCAGTAGCAGCCTAAGTAGGGAGGCCCAGACTTCCCTCTCCCCAGCCACGTGGAGCAGCTCCTCTGGGGGGATCCCAAGGCGTTCCCAGGCCAGCCGAGAAACATAGTCCCTCCAGCGTGTCCTGGGTCTTCCTCTGGGCCTCCTCCCGGTGGGACATGCCCGGAACACCTCCCCAGGGAGGCGTCCAGGAGGCATCCTAACCAGATGCCCGAGCCACCTCGGTTTGGTTTTATTATTTTATTTTATTTTTTATTTTATTTTTCCTAAATAAGCTGGTCACAGATTTGCCTTTTATTTAACTGTTCTTGTCATGATCGGCTGTTTCCGTGTGGGTGAACCCATGTGCAGGAGGACGATGAGACTCCAGTAAAAGTAAGTAGAAACGTTTATTTAAAATATCTTCTTTCGGCTTTTCCCTTTTCAGGGGTCGCCACAGCGAGTCATCCTCCACCACACTCTGTCCTCTGCATCCTCTGTCCTCACTCCAACTACCTTCATGTCCTCTCTAAATGCATCCATATATCTCATCTTTGACCTTCCTCTGTGTCTTTTTCCTGGCAGCTGCATTTCTAACATCCTTCTACCAATATACCCACTGTCCCTCCTCTGGACATGTCCAAACCATCTCAGTATGGCCTCCCTAACTTTATCTCCCAGTTGTTCAACATGTGCTGTACCTCTGATTATCTCATTCCTGATCTTATCCATCCTTGTCACTCCTAAGGAGAACCTCAGCATCTTCATTTCTGCACTTCCAGTTCTTTCTCCTGTCTTTTTGTCAATGACACTGTCTCCAGACCATACAACATAGCTGGTCTCACCACTGTCTTGTAAACTTTTCCTTTGACCTTTGCTGACACCTTTTTGTCACAAATCACTCCTGAAACTTTTCTCCATCCACTCCATCCTGCCTGGACTCTCTTTTTCACCTCTTTACCACATTTCCCATTTTCCTGGACAGTGGACCCCAAGTACTTGAAGTCCTGCACCTTTGTGACCTCTGCTCCTTGTAGCCTCACTGTTCCACTGGCCTCCCTCTCATTCACACACATGTACTCTGTCTTACTACGGCTGACTTTCATTCCTCTTCTTTCAAGTGAATACCTCCACCTCTCCAAGTTCTCTTCCACCTGTTCCCTGTTCTCACCACATATCACAATGTCATCTGCAAACATCATAGTCCATGGGGATTCCTGCCTGACCTCATTTGTTAGTCGGTCCATCACCAGAGCAAACAAGAAGGGGCTCAGAGCCGATCCTTGATGCAATCCCACCTCCACCTTGAAGCTATCTGTCACTCCTACAGCCCATCTCATCACTGTCCTGCTGTCTTCATACATGTCCTGTACCAATCTAACATACTTTTCTGCCACTCCAGATTTCCTCATGTAATACCACACCTCCTCTCTTGGCACCCTGTAATATGCTTTTTCTAAATCCACAAACACACAATGGAGTTCTTTCTGACCCTCTCTGTACTTCTCCATCAGCATTCTCAAAGCAAAGATGGCATCTGTGGTGCTTTTTCTTGGCATGAAACCATACTGCTGCTCACAGATAGTCACCTCTTGTCTAAGTCATGCTTCCACAACTCTTTCCCAGATCTTCATCGTGTGGCTCATCAACTTAATTCCACTGTAGTTGCAACAACTCTGTACATCACCCTTGTTCTTAAAAATTGGCACCAGCATCCTTCTTCTCAATTCTTCAGGCATTTCTCACCCTCAAATATTCCATTAAATATTTGAGTCAAAAACCTCACTGCCATCTCTCCAAGACATTTCCAAACCTCCACTGGTATGTCATCAGGTCCTACTGCCTTCCCCTTCTTCATTCTTTTCAGAGCTTTCCGGACTTCACCCTCACTAATCTTTCCCACTTCCTGGTCCACAGTTTCTATGACCTCCACTCTTCTTTCTCTTTCATTCTCTTCATTCATTAGCTCCTCAAAGTAATCCTTCCATCTTCCCATCACACTCTCCTCACTTGTTAGAACATTCCCATTCCCATCTTTAATAAGCCTAACCTGCTGCACATCCTTTCCAGCCTGATCCCTCTGTCTTGCCAATCGGTACAAGTCCTTCTCGCCCTCTTTAGTGTCCAGTCTCCCATACAACTCATTGTACGCCCTCTGCTTTGCCTTAGCTACTTCCCTCTTTGCTCTATGTCCCATCTCCTTATATTCCTGTCTCCTCTCTTCAGTCCTCTCACTGTCATATTTCTTCTTGGCTAACCTGTTTGGCGTCCTGCACTTCACTATTCCACCACCAGGTTTCCTTATCATCCATTCTCTGTCCAGATGACACACCAAGTACCTTCCTACCTGTCTCTCTAATTACTGTTGCTGTAGTAGCCCAGTCACTTGGAAGCTCTTTCTTACCACCCAGAGCCTTTAACAGCTCGTCTCTGAATTTCTCACAACATTCTTCCTTCTTTAGCTTCCACCATTTGGTCTTCTTCTCTGGTTTTACTCTTTTTCTCTTCTTCGCAACAACAGTCATTCTACACACAACCATCCGATGCTGTCTGGCCACGCTCTCCCCTGCCACAACCTTACAGTCTCCAATCTCTCTCAGGTTTCCTCTTCTACACAGAATGTAGTCGACCTGTGTACTCCTTCCTCCACTCTTATAGGTCACTCTATGTTCCTCCCTCTTTTGGAAATAGGTATTGACTATAGCCATTTCCATTCTCTTGGCAAAATCCACCACCATCTGTCCTTCCTGGTTTCTTTCCTTGACACCAAACCTACCCATCACTTCCTCATCCCCTCTGTTTCCTTCACCAACATGTCCATTCAGGTCTGCTCCAATCACCACTCTTTCCTCCCTGGGAATACTCTCTATCACTTCATCCAAATCTTTCCAAAATGTATCTTTCTCCTCCCCATCACATCCAACCTGTGGAGCATAACCACTGACTATGTTTAGCATCAGACCTTCTACTTCTACCTTCAGGCACATCACCCTATCTGACACTCTCTTCACCTCTACTACATTCTTTGCCAACTCCTCCTTCAGGACCACCCCTACTCCATTTCTCTTTCTATCCACACCATGGTAAAACAGTTTGAACCCTGCTCCAATGCTGCGAGCCTTGCTGCCCTTCCACTTGGTCTCTTGGACACATAAAACATCTACCTTTCTTCTCTGCATCATGTCAGCCAGCTCTCTACCTTTGCCTGTCATTGTCCCCACATTTAGAGTTGCAACCCTCAGTCCTACATTCTTCACTTTCCTCCTCTCCCTCTGTCTCCTGACACGTTTCCCTCCTCGGGGTCTTCGACTAACAGTAGTACAATTTCCGCCGGCACCCTGTTTGTCAACAGCACCGGTGGCGGTCGTTGTTAACCTGGGCCTCGACCGATCCGGTATGGTTTCACTTTGATGAACTCGCATTATGGTTTTGGCAAAAGTGTTTTACATCGGATGCCCTTCCTGACACAACCCTCACCATTTACCCGGGCTTGGGACCGGCACAAATGATACACTGGCTTGTGCTCCCTAGTGGCTGGTTTGTTCATGTGACACCTTGTGGCAATAAAAGGGTTAAAACACCCAAATAAATGAGAACATTCTGAATGAGCTGGATTGTATCAAAATGATACAGTTAGATACTTTTGAAGCACAGTATTTCCTCTAAAAGCATCTCATGAAATCCAACAAAGTTCAGTCAGCTCATCTAGATGGCTTCTTTTTTTGTTGAGAAGTTTCATCCCTCATCCACAGGACTTCATCAATCTGACGATAAACAAACAAACTCAGTCCCACAAGCATCACACTCACATAGTGGACCAACCAGTTTGCTGATATGATGTTCCCTTATCAGTCATGTCACTCGGTGCAACATATCGTTATGGGAATTGCACCCGCGCACAATTACCTGAAGGAATACATTCACGCCTTTACGGCAGGGGCGTCAGCGTTGTGCCAGAGTCCCCGCCCTCTGGGTACTTAAGCCGCTGACGCCCATCCATCGATCTCTTATTGCCCTTCACCTCGCTTAAAACCTGAACTTCGTGGGACTTCTCTGTTGTCGCATTGCTCGATCAGAGATGAGCTTGCTCCCTACACTGAGCGTACAGAGAAATTTTACCTGCGTACTGCTGGGCTGGCGAAAGCTAGTCCAGCATTTTTCTACTTACCTCAAAGTTTTCTTCTCTTTCCGCAGCTGCTTCGCTCGACGGCGCTAACTGCGTCACAACTCTCCCTGCTAACCTTTAGCAGACTGACCAGCGAAAGCAAGACGACGGAGAGGACGGCTTCGAACAAAAGGAAAATAGGAACAACCCTTCTCACCTCCGAACATGGCTCCCAAGAAGGGAAAACGGAGGACAAAGACTCAGAAGAAAGCCAGCAGGACGACGAGCCCTCGCTCGCGCCCCTGCCCCAGCGGCTGTGGATACTCCCTCTCGGTGACGCACACCCACGAGGCCTGTCCTGTCCGCCTAGGGATTCTGCACGCAAGAAAAGAGCTGGAATCCCCCGACTCCAGCTCCCACTGCTGTCGGATGCCGGCGGTAGTGAGGAAACGCAGCGCCGACGCGTTGGCTAAATCCATCGCGAAGGCCTCGGCGCTGAAGGCCGCACGTGCCATGAAGCTGCTCGCTCCTGAGCCAGAGCTCGAGAACGTGGACCTGGAATGCAGCGGTCAAGTCGGGGATGAGAACGTGTCTGACTCCTTAGTTCCCGTCGAGGACTCGACGCCCGAAGTGTCTGACCATGACGCCGAGTACGGTGGCAGAGGGGAAAATGTGGTTTCCTCTCAGAACCTGGCGCAAATTCAACCGGAACTGGACGTGTCTATCCCTGCTCTGTTCGACCTGTGCCATAGGGCGGCGGACGCCCTACAGGTTGGGTGGCCAGACCCCACGCCTCGCCAACAGGTTACGAGGCTGGCGGGAAACTACCTCTATGCGAAGCATCAGCCGACGACGTCGCAAAAAATGCTCATTTTGCCAGACTTCCTCATGGAGCTCACACGCTCCTGAGCGGAGCCCGGAGCTCCCATGACGCTGCCACTATCCCGACTCCTGGATGTCCCAGGCAGCAGATCTCGCCAGTGTACCCCTGATAGAGGAGACCCTGGTGGCTCATCTCGCCGCAGCTACGAGGGCGAAGCCAGCGCTATCCAGCAGGGCCTGCCGCTCTTCAGAGAAACAGCTCAAAAAGTGCTACAAGGCTCAGGGTCTCGCGGCTCGCGCAATGAATGCCTCGACCATGATGCAGGCGTACCTGGCAGAAAAGCCACAGGAACTCCAGGCAACGACAAACGAACAAGCCACAACGGAGGCCATGGAGGAGGCCCGCAGCGCCTCTGACTTCGTGCTCCGCATGATGGGGACAATAGCCATCACGCATGGTAGAGCAATGGCGGAAATGGTTGTCGCCCAACGCCATCTTTGGTTGACTTTATTGGACCTCCCGGAAAACCAGAGGTCCCCCTTCCTCCAGCACCCGATCGAGCCGATGGGACTCTTCGGGGGAGCCCTGGAACGCATCCAGGCCAGGCTGGAACAAAGACGCAAACAGGCGGAAGCCCTCCGCGAGGGGCTGCCGAGGAAAAACTTTGCACCCCCAAAGG
Organism: Garcialebias charrua; assembly: GCA_038048925.1. NCBI lineage: Eukaryota > Metazoa > Chordata > Actinopteri > Cyprinodontiformes > Rivulidae > Garcialebias > Garcialebias charrua. Next base: position 6,245 of record JBBPBX010081470.1, on the reverse strand, counting down.
AAGATGTGCGTCGTCTCCCACGGAAGAGACCTGCTGGCAAAAGTGAGACTTTCCAGTATCGGCCAAGGGCCTCTTCACTGACCCCGTGTGGGAATTAAATTCGGGCCTGATGAAACAGGACAAATTAATAATTTTACAGGTTGCCCGCCCACGCGGTACGGGAACCTGACCTTTTGAGCCTAGTCTCCACTTGTAAAACACTACGAGGAGCTGGTGACATGTGTGCGCACACTAAACATGACTCGTCTACTGTATGTGTAATCAACACAAACACTGTTTCATGCATGTACAAAAATAAAAGTACCAAAGCACAGACTGCCCTGGTTCTTGACTCAAGTCCCACTTTCATAAAACACAAACCACGTGGTCAAACTATGAACCACAACAGGATACACGAGCTCTGCTTGAGACAGTCAGATCTCGCAATATTTTCTGTTGGGATGACCAACCTACTCGAGAAAGCGCGAGAAGGGTCAAAGGCCACCCCTCCCGCATTCAAACATGACGAGCAGCAATTGTACATGCCCTCCAGGCTCATGGCGCACGCGCAGGACTGGAGGACGTGTCTACCAAACGAATGGGTCATGACGACTATATGTCGTGGGCTCAAGCTGCAGTTCACCAGAAGACCGTCCCCCTTCACAGGGGTACTGCAGTCAAACATTAACCTTGCGCACGTACACATGCTGAGGGAGGAGTTATTGACAATACTGCAGAAGGGAGTAATAAGTTTGGTCCCGAAACGCAAACTACGCTCCGGCCACTACAGCAAGTACTTACTGGTGCCAAAAAAGGATCATTCCCTGAGACCGATCCTGGATCTCAGGACTCTGAACAAGAGAATAAAAACTTTTAAGTTCAAGATGCTTACACAGCGGCAGGTTCTCCAGTCCGTGAGACCAGGAGACTACGCATGTACAATGGATTTGAAAGATGCCTATTTCCACGTAGGCGTGTGGAGGAAACACAGAAAATTCCTCCGTTTTGCTTTTGAGGGAATGGCTTATGAATTTAAAGCTTTACCCTTCGGTTTAAAGACGGCTCCTCGTACATTTACTAAATGTCTGGATGCAACCCTGACCCCCCCTTAGGAATCAAGGACTCAGGGTTATGAACTACCTGGATGACCTCCTGACTCTGGCTGGAAGCAGAATATAGGCTCAGTCACACTCCTACAGGGTAATCTCTCACCTGGAGGCTCTCGGTTTTGTCATAAACCTACAAAAGAGTGACCTAACTCCATCACGGGTTACCGTATTCCTGGGAGTACAGATCGACACAGTGCGGTACTGAGCATGACTCTCAAAGGAACGAGTTTCCTCGATTCGCCATTGCCTGGCAAAATTTTAACTGGATCAGTGGGTTCCCATAAAAATATGCTAACGCCTTTTAGGCCTCTTGGCGGCAGCCATTCTCTGTTTGCCACACGCATTGCTGAAAATGCGGGCCCTACAAGTATGGCTAAACCAACAGACACAACCCACCCTGCTTGGTCAAGCAGGAAAGGTTCAAATAGGTTCAGAGTGCCTGAGAGCCCTGGAACCTTGGAGAGACTTGTCTGTCTTCACGGAAGGGGTCCCGTTGGGTAGGGTGTCATCTCGTGTGGTCATCACGACGGACGCCTCAAAAACAGGATGGGGGGCGATCTGCAGAAATCAGAACGCCCGTGGCCTTTGGAATAAACAGGAAGCGAGATTACATATTAACTTCCTGGAATTGTTGGCCGTATTCCTGTCAGTAAAATACTTCTTTGGCAAAGGTCTGATTGCAAGGCAGCATGTCTTGGTGAAATCAGATAACAGGACCACAGTGTCCTTCATCAACAGAGAGGGAGGGACAAGGTCCCAGGCCCTCCTCGGACTGACGCAGAGGATGCTCATGTGATGTGCTCCAAGAATCTTGTCACTCAAGGCGACCCATGTTCCCGGTGAACTGAATTATGGAGCGGATGCCCTCTCGAGAGGGCCTCTCTTGGCGTCAGAGTGGAGCCTGAATCCACGGGTTGTGGAGCAGGTCTGGTCACGATTTGGGAGAGCCTCAGTGGACTTGTTCGCTAGCAGAGCTAGCTCGCAGTGCGACCTTTACTTCTCTTTGAAGGAAGCAGATGCACCGTTGGGAACAGACGCTCTGGCACATGACTGGCCAGCAGGGGTGCTGTACTATGCTTTTCCTCCTGTCCCTCTGATCGAGGTGACACTGGAACGTGTACGTCAGGTAGCCCTCTCCTTGATCCTGATAGCTCCCAGATGGCTGCAGAAACCGTGGTTCCCGGAGTTTATCTCAATGTTATCAGGGATACCATGGCAATTGCCTCCTCACAGGGATCTGCTGACTCAGGCACGTGGGCAACTTCTACACCCACGTCCAGAGTTGTGGCAGCTCTCAGCCTGGCCTCTGAAGGGAACTGGTTGAGGACCTAAGGCTTTGACTGCTTTTTCAAAAAAAAAAGAAGCAACAACAAGGGTGTCCCTTGGTGTTTATGTTTGCTTAAGAGATGTTCAATGGAGGGGTTCCCCTCTCCTTTAATGGGTCTCCGACATCAGGATGGGCTCCACTTGTCAGTCGTGCCCCTTGTAAAATATGAGGATGAATAATCACACTAGTGGAGCACGTTTATGCTACCTCTAGTTTGTGTTTCATCCATGTACCTGGTGGTAACATCAAGCTGATGTTTTCTACTTGAGGTATTTTTTCCTCCCGGACTGTGCTTTCTGCATACCTTGAAGAGAGCAGCTGGGAGATGCCTGCCGTATTGAGGCAGATGTTTCCACATGCATTTTGCTGAGCATTTCAAGGGCGTGAATGAATTATTGTACGTTCCTATAGCGATATGTTGCACCGAGTGACATGACTGATAAGGGAACTGAAAGTTATGCACCATAACTCATGTTCCCTGAAGGAAGGGAACGAGATGCAACATACCTGGCCCTTTTCAATTCTGAAAGCTCGGTGAAGTCCATTTTGGAGATCGATGGATGGGCGTCTGCGGCTTAAGTACCCAGAGGGCGGGGCCTCTGGCACGACGCTGACGCCCCTGCCGTAAAGGCGTGAATGTATTCCTTCAGGTAATCGCGCGGGGGCGCAATTCCCATAGCGATATGTTGCACCTCGTTCCCTTCCTTCAGGGGACATGAGTTATGGTGCATAACTTTCAGGTTTCTGGGGCTCGCCCTTTGGATGATGGACAAAACGTCTCAACAACAACAAAAAAAGAAATCATTCATATGACCTGACTGAACTTTGTTGGATTTATTATCTGGAGTACTGAGCATGAACTATGTTGTTCTGAACCAATTTGGCTGCCTGAGAGGAGTCGACTGAGGAGAAGGTGAGCCCCAGAAACCTTCTCATCACCAACAAACGGGATGGTCCGCTATGGGAGTGTGCTGTTTGTGGGACACAGTTTGATGAGGCTCCTGATGAAGACTTCTGGATGGACAAAACTTCTCAACCAAAAAAAAAAAACGTCCAGATGACCTGACTTTGTTAGATTTTTACCTGGATTACTGAGCATGAACTTTGACATCTAATGAAATGTGAGAATAAAAGGAAAGTGTGTGTGAGAAACCCTTTTCTAGCTGTGAATTTATAACTCCATGTACATTACGTACAGTACTGATATATGATTTAAATAAACATATCTAGTCCTGATTTTAAAAAGTAAATGTTTGTAAAGCCACATTCGGTGTGTGACTGCTGCTTTTCACAGATTGACACTTTCAAATGTTTTCTCCAATCAGACATGTCACAGCGGGTGTTTTGCCTTTGACAGCTGATGGAGGGCTCCTGCATCCATCACTGATTGGGGCGCAGCACGTTTTAGAGTCTCAACTCACCAAGGAGTTCTCCTCCTGAGTTTGCCTCGAGTATTTTTGGTAACACAGAAGGAAACACGTGAATCAAACGTATTCGACTCCCTCGGGGCTGAAACAAGCCAATATCTTTATTTAGGCCCATCTCTGATGCCTTTGTTTTGACATTTCGGTTAAATACGGGTTAAACAAGCAGTGCATCACCGTGTCACTGTGATTTTCAGCCAGGTAACGAAGACTGTTTGGACGCCAGGCCAATTTTGGCACGGTTATCAATCAGATGAGTGTGGAAAATCACTGTAATGTGTTGTTATTAGAACAAAATAGCCAATTTGTCCATCTGTTAAGCAGACAGAGGGACAAAGGTATGGTCCCACTCAAAGCTGATGCTAAGCCTCATCGAACACGGCATTGTTTGCACAGCAGAAATTAGATCATTCACGAAGCCCTAGAGGTCAAATTTCCTCAAGAGAAGGATGAACAGAAAATGAGATGATCCGAGGTGCAGCATTCTCAGGCTCGAGCCTCTTATGTCTGGTTGATGAGGGAGGACGAGGCGTGTTCAGAGAGTAAAGCATGATAATAGATACAACGAGGAGCAAGCACGTGGCGTTGTAAGAGGAGCTGAGGGAGGGAAGGAAGGGTAGACAGGACGATGCCCTGTTGCATTTTAATTAGGTTTGGGTTTGAGGCGCGGCGGGAATGTAGACGGAGTTCACCTACAGGGACAACATGGCAACTTCTCACTTTGCCATGCCCTTGTCTGCACGGTCTCTCCTAGTTCTCTTTCTATTGTTTGTTTTATATTGTTTCACTCCCTTAAACTCTCTGTTTTGTATCCTCTGCAGCCATTGTTAAATTTCTTAAGTGATGCACAACCACCCACACTTATATTTTTTCCTGAACCAGCAAACCACTGGGAACAAAAAGGGCAGCGTTTTAAAATTTTGCTCCTCGGTTTATGAGATGTGAAGGAAACATTGGATGCTTTGTGCTTAAAAGCAAGCTGCACATCTGCTTTGACTAAAGCTTAAATATTTCTAATCAATAGGTCCTATTTTTTTTAATCCTTTTGTGTGTTTTTTTTGTTCTTTTCATGGCCTTGAAGAGTGGTAATTGTTAAGAAGCTGCGTGGAACATGGTTGCCCCCTAGTGATCACAGCCAGCAAACATTTGGTGTAAAACAAATCTCTTATTCTTGTTGTCTCTGTTACTTTTTTACATGTATTATTGATTTCTAATGGCTTCCTCTTAACTGGAGCTCATCATGCAAGTGTGACATGAAGCACAACAAAACCACTTCTTATCTCTAGTCCTCCCACTTGTGCTGGACTTCATCTCCATATTCATTTGGCTGGAAAGAGCTGCACCAGACTACCCTGGAGTCACACCGCCACACTAACACTGGAACGCTCAGATTAAAGTCTCCTCTGTCTCCTGCTTTGAAGTTTGTGATCACATTCAGTCGTCGTGGACTGCACTGAATAGGAATTATAATGAAGGTGAGTTTTCATATAGCTTCAGTAAAACATCACAGCGAGACCTATTCAGAATGTTTAAAATGTGTGCACTTTTATAATTCCATATAAAAGTGCACACACACACACACACACACACACACACATACAACTTTACAGTGTGGACCTTCCATCCACCCTTTATCTTTTCTCACTTCTTCCTTTTCAGGTCAAAGGGGTCACAATTTAGAGTTACCAGTCAGCTATACATGCATGTTTTTGGTCTGTGGGAGGAAACTGGAGTACCCGTAAAAAACCCACACAGTGAACATGTAAGCTCCACTCAGAAAAGCCCCCAGGCTGGGATTTGAACCAGCAAACTCTGAAACACTGAAACCAAAAACACAATAAATGAGAGAGAATGCAGAGGTGTCGTTCTAAATTGTAAGTTTATATTTTTAATCTAGCAACGTTAGTCTATCATAGTATGTGTCAGTGTGTCATGGTTTGAGGTAAAACCCAGTAATGCTGACAAAACTTAAGGAGCTTGAAGAAAAACTTACAATTTGATAAAAATGAAACGACAACAGGCAGATGTGGCAGTAACAACTTACAGAAACTGAAGGGGGAAAAAAGCACAAGGAAAACCAGACATGGCGTGAAACACACACAGTGTTGGGCTGAAGGTGGAGTGAAAACTGAGAGATTAGATGAGCAGGGGTTGATGAATAGAGTGGAGACACCTGGGCTTGATGACCACAAATACAGAAATCCATCCATCCATTATCTTTTACCCGTTCATTCCATTTTGGGTCACGGGGGTCGCCGGTGCCCATGTCCAGCAATCACAGTGCGAGTGGCAAGGTACATCCTGGACGGGTTGCAAGTTCATCACAGAGACACACAAGCCCCTTTCATAAGACAGCTCAGTCCGGGCCTGATGCGTGTCCAGTCCTCCAACGAGCATTCAGAAAAA
>JBBPBX010081468.1:0-15947 GCA_038048925.1 Garcialebias charrua | reverse complement strand
TGTCATTAAAAACCATAGCTACAAGGGACCACATTTTGTTCTGGCAAGTCTTTCTAAAGATTGTATAACAATGGCTACCAGTTTCATTGTTCTTCCTTTGTTCCTCTTCAGTTCAAACATTAAATCTTTTTTCATTATTAAAATCAAACTGAATGTTTTGTCATAGTTTGTATTTCTGTTTCAAACAAAACTCCAAAGTGTAAAGAAAAGTCTTCTGTCACAGAGAACAATCAAGGATTGTTCGTTATAACATTTTGGTTAACAAACCTCTGAGTCATGTTACTTTGTATAAAGTGATCCAGGTGTAATAACATTGAGCATCACTATGTGTTTTAAGTAATTCTAAAAACCTAGCAGATGGTTTTACTAACCGAGATCTGTAGTCCTTCTGGACCAAATCTCTGAAGCATGATTACCATGGTAACTGGACCAAGATGGTTGGTTCAACTTAGAAGTTGTTAGAAAAACATACAAACCAGATTCCAAAAAAGTTGGGACACTAAACAAATTGTGAAGAAAAACTGAATGCAATGATGTGGAGATGGCAGATGTCTATTTTATTCGTAATAGAACATAGATGACAGATCAAAAGTTTAATCTGAGTACCGGTAAATGTATAATTTTAAAGGAAAAATATGTTGATTCAAAATTTCACAGTGTCAACAAATCCCAAAAAAGTTGGGACAAGTAGCAATAAGTGGCTGGAAAAAGGAAATTGAGCATATAACGAACAGCTGGAAGACCAATTAACACTAATTAGGTCAATTGACAACATGATTGGTATAAAAAGAGCTTCTCAGAGTGTCAGTGTCTCTCAGAAGCCAAGATGGTAAGAGGATCACCAATTCCACCATTGTTGTGCAGAAAGATAGTGCAGCAATACCAGAATGTGTTACCCAGCATAAAATAGCAAAGACTTTTAAGTTATCCTCATCAACCGTGCATGACATCATCAAAAGATTCAGAGAATCTGGAACAATAGCTGTGCGTAAGGGTCAAGGCCGTAAAACTCTACTGCAGGGGTCACCAACCTTTTCGAAACTGAGAGCTACTTCGTGGTTACGGAGTCATACAAAGGGCACCAGTTTGATAAAACGCTTTGGAAATAACAAAGCGTAAATTGAAAAAAATGTATAATAAACATATTTTTAAGAACATATTTTTAAGATAGACATTTTAAAATATATATAAATACAACAAAAGAATAACAACTGAATAAAATGAAATTTTAAATGTAGCTTAGTAGTGAGTTGTGCTATTTTTAGAATAGTTCCGAGGGCACCTCAAATGGTCCTTGGGGGCACCACGTTGGTGACCCCTACTGGATGCTCGTGATCTCCAGGCCCTTAAACGTCACTGCACCTCAAACAGGAATGCCACTGTCAAGGAAATAACAGAATGGGCTCAGGAATACTTCCAGAAAGCATTGTCAGTGAACACAATCCACCGTGCCATCCGCCGTTGCCAGCTGAAACTCTACAGTGCAAAGAGGAAGCCATTTCTAAGCAAGCTCCACAAGCTCAGACGTTTGCACTGGGCCAGGGGTCATTTAAAATGGAGTGTGGCAAAATGGAAGACTGTTCTGTGGTCAGATGAGTCACGATTTGAAGTTCTTTATGGAACACTGGGACGCCATGTCATCCGGACCAGAGAGGACAAGGATAGCCCAAGTTGTTATCAACGCTCCGTTCAGAAGCCTGCATCACTGATGGTATGGGGTTGCATGAGCGCTTGTGGCATGGGCAGCTTGCATGTCTGGAAAGGCACCATTAATGCAGAGAACTATGTTCAGGTTCTAGAACAACATATGCTCCATCTAGACGTCATCTCTTTCAGGGAAGACCCTGCATTTTTCAACAAGATAATGCCAGACCACATTCTGCAGCAATCACAACATCATGGCTACGTAGGAGAAGGATCCGGTACTGAAATGTCCAGCCTGCAGTCCAGATCTTTCACCTATAGAGAACATTTGGTGCATCATAAAGAGGAAGGTGTGACAAAGAAGGCCCAAGACGATTGAACAGTTAGAGGCCTGTATTAGACATGAATGGGAGAGCATTCCTATTTCTAAACTTGAGAAACTGGTCTCCTCTGTCCCCAGACGTCTGTTGAGTGTTGTAAGAAGAAGGGGGGATGCCACACAGTGGTAAAAATGGACTTGTCCCAACTTTTTTGGGATTTGTTGACGCCATGAAATTTTGAAACAACATATTTTTCCCTTAAAATGATACATTCTCTCAGTTTAAACTTTTGATCTGTGATTTGTGTTCTATTCTGAATAAAATATTAGATGTTGGCACCTCCACATCATTGCATTCAGTTTTTATTCACAATTTGTTTAGTGCCCAACTTTTTTGGAATCCTGTTTGTAATTTATCACGTGATGTCACGATAAAGGAATTTTTGTTAATAATTTTTGGGTTATCTGTGTAATATGAGCCGGCTGTTGGTGCGTTCAGGATTACTCAGATTTTTAAGAGCCAGATTTACAAGGGGCAACAGCTAATACCAAAGGTGGGCACCGCTAATTAAATAATTAGTTCCACAATTTCTAAAACGCTTATTAATTTTTTTAGGTCCACAATTTCAAAAGCACAAATGTCTTATGAAAATTAGGGGAAGCTAATCTAATCCGCTATTTATATATTTCTATATTATATATATATATATTTATATATAGCCGGCAGCGTTATCAATATTTGCACTACACTGCCAACTGAAAAGTAACAAAAATGATCCTAAAAGGATGAAATTACAAAAATCAAAGGATTTATTTAATACTTTACGTACATATATTCTATTCGGCCACGAAATTAACAAAAAATAGAATGATCTTTTAATCCCTAAAACCACGTTTAAATCTCAAATACACGGGTGTGTCGCCACCGCATTTATACATAAGTAACCCAAATACATGAAACTAACGACTCGCCGTCGAATGGTCGACACAAAACACACAATAAAATCCTCCGGCCACGTTAATTTGGCTTGAAACAGCGGGGTTCTCTATCCATTAGTAACCCAGCACAACCAACAGGCAGACACAGCGTTAGCGTCTATAGGTAGTCAACAGATTTAATGAAAAGTAACTAAAATACATAAAAATAACGACTCACCGTCGCGTGGTCATCACAAAACACACAATAAAATCATCCGGCCACGTTAATTTGGCTTGAAACAGCGGGGTTCTCTAAGGATTTATCCAAGTACCCAGCACAAACAGTAGCTACAGTTCACCCGAGTTCACCTCTGAGTGACCCGGAAGTTGTCATCAAGATGGAATAGTCCATTTTTAGTAGGGGGATAAAGAAATCGACCGTTTTTTTATTGCGTATTTAATGATCGTTTTCATCGTAACTATAATTATTTTTATGTTAAATGTACATTAACAAGCAGGATCAATGTTAGTTATGTAGGTGACTGCACGGGGCGAGGCGGGGCCGGGGCCACTGCTGAAATGGGACCCCCAGGCATTTACCTACATGGTAGAGCCGAGTCTGTTCTCAGCTCTGCCCCCCTCCCCCTCACACCCTTTCCTCCTCTGCTGTTTACGGTGGGGAAAAAGGTAAAAAACAAGCAGCATAAGAGCTTGTAAATAAGTTTATTGGTTTTTACTGATAGATAATTAGTTATTAGCGGTACTGCATTTTAAATAAAAATAGCACAAATCCGCTTATGAATTATAAAAGTTAGTCAATTCACAAAAACGCTGACAAAAAGTTTAGGTCCACTGTAAGCGGAATAGCGCTTTAGCGCTCCCTAGCGTTCATCCGCCCACCTTTGGCTAATACACAAAGTTAAAATAATTTTTATTCATTCATTTATTTATGTTTTTTCTTTTTACAAAGTGAAAAGAAAATCCATGTTATAAATCAAATGTGACTTGACACACTCCTTCAGTATAAATAAAACAAATAGGATCAAAGATAGCTTATACAACTTGTTTTTCACAGTGTCTTTTGTGCTATTTGTGGACACACAGCTGCTGGAAGGGAGTCTCCACTGATGGTGTCAAAATTTGATTCATCCCAACGCTGAGCTTTGTTTGAGGATGACACAGTCGGGTGTGGGTTGTACAGCTGCTCTAAGTTAACATCTAACCTTTCATTAGAAAAAGATACATGCACACACACGCACACAACCATGACTGCTAGCTTTCTCAGTGAAGGAATAAATAAGAGGATTGAGTCCTTGCCTGCCAACCAGACAGCCTGTGTTCCAATCCCATCTCGGTCAATCACTGAAAAACATGGAGAAATGATGTGCTTGAAAAAATTTCCACATTTAAAATACTATATTAACATTATTGGTTACATTACTGTAGTATTTAAAGCTGCAGTATGTAAGTTTTCTAAAAATATATTTTTAACATATTTCTTCACAAAGCTGCAGTATGTAAGTTTTCTAAAAATATATTTTTAACATATTTCTTCACTCTGTCACTATCTCCTGACAGACTGATGTTAGCCAAAGTAATCTCTGAAAAAAAAACTATAGTCCCCTTGCTTCTCTAAAAGCATTTCTAAAAAGCCACAGTGACCCGCCGTTAACCAGCCAATAAAAACAGAGTTTTTAACCAGCCAATAAAAACAGAGTTTTTAACCAGCCAATAAAAACAGAGCTTCTCACTTCTCACGCTCCTAACCCACGCCCCCGCCTGTCCCAGCCCCAGCGGCCGCGCACGTTCTCGTTCAAAGGATTGCAAAGCGATGCAGAACTGTTTTGTATGTGACACAAATGTATTAAATTCCCCTTCTTCATCCCTGATCTGGACTTTTCTTTTGTTTTTTTTGCCAAAAGTCAAGTGATCGCTTCCTCCTCCGCTGACTCCATGACTGAAACAATGAGGAAATGAATGAATTTGTCACGAGCGAATTAAACTCGGGTTCAACGTGGCTGCGCGAGGCTCTGCAGATTTCCTGGTGTTCTGGTGTGCTGGACCAGCGCTCCATGTTTTTATTTTATTTTTTAGAACGTTTTATTAACATATAAACACAGAATATCACACCGGCTGCGACAGGACATGCAGTGGAGGCGGAGCTAAGGAAGCAGAGCTGAAGTTCAGCGAGACCAAGGGGGAGCAGAGCCATATATGGCTCTGAGGGGGAGGGACCAGAATCATACTGTACTATTGCAGACACCTACATTTTTCATTGTCCATGACCATCAGGAGATGATGCTACAACTCCTGCTTCCTGTGCAACTTCTGTGTGAAAGCATATCAAATCCCACCAAAAGGTTACAAACAAAATAATTGAATAGATTGGTTTCAAATGCTTTCAGGCCTAAATTTCAGCTGTTTGAAGAGTTTTGTTGTGACGTGCTCGTAAGCAGGATCATGCATTTTCATGCACACTTGTTTTTTTCAGAGAAAAATATTTCCTCTAGTTGTCTTAGCTCTTATCACATCGTAAATATTTTTTTCCCTTTTTTATTATGATCTTCAGTTGTGAAGGATGTTCAGTGGAGTCTTTGTTTAAAACCAAAACAGAATCTTGCAGTACACTTTTTCTGCTAAATCTTACAGCATGAAGATTTTAATTTATGTTGGTATTAGAACCATCACCTGTCTTTATACTCTTGCATATTGTGTCGACACTTCCTGCCAGGTGATCTTGGTTTCAGCCAACAAGCTGACTCGTTACATTGAGCCCTCTCAGTTGACAGACGATTTCGGAGGAAGTCTGGCCTATGACCACATTGACTGGTTCTGCAAGAGATTGGTGACTGAATAGTTAAAATACATTCATTTACGTTTCTTACAACGTATCAAAGTGTCTGTTGCCATAACTTGCAGTCTTTGTGATTTCTTTAAGGTTTATGAGAAGTTTACAAAGGAGTCGACGTTGCTGCTAGATGAACTGTCAGTTATCAACAACAGTGAAAAGAGTGCAGCAGTGGACAAAGACAAGTAGGCATTAAGACACACACACCCACACACATTAAAAATCCACACAGGGACCCATAACTTTAATGCAAACTTTTTTTTTTTCTTTGCAGATCCATAGACTGTTCTCTCTTGCCATCCTGTGATCCTGAGACTGTCCTTCAGGCGGGTAAAGATCTTTTTTCTTATATTTAAATCTCAGTTGCAACAAGTAAATGTTAAGGTACAGCATTATACAGGTAGTCCTCAACGTACGACGCCCCCGACTTACGACGTTTCAGACTTACGAATGCATCTCATAAAAAAAATAAAATAATAATAATATATTTTTTTAAATAAATAAATAGATGTACAGTACCGGTACTGTACAGTCACCAAGCACTTAGCCTATCCTAACATAGTTAAGGAGTGAGCTGAATTGTCTCCCTCCTCCCTAGCAGGCTCCATTCACATAAAGGGAGCTAACTCCCTTTATGTGAAAGGGAGACAATTCAACTCACTCCTTCATCTTTAAAAACTGTGTTAGGGGTGGACGATATGGCTCAAAAATTATATCGTGATATTTCAGAGTATTATCACGATAATGATAAATTTCGTGATATAACCTAAAAAAAAAATCTAATGTATTTATTTGACAAAATTAACTTAACATGTTGCTTTGCAGTATTATATAAATTTTTTAAAAACAACAAGGGGTAATTTTACTGAAATTACTTTATTTAGTAAAGTATTTAGTCTCCAAGTAAAACTACACCTGCACTTTAGTTTTTGTGGTGTTTTTTTATCTATATTTTGTGCAGACTTTTTCCAATCTAAATAACAATCATTTTTAAAGTGCAGGTGTAGTTTCCTAAAACAACTAGCCTAAATAAAATGAAGTTTGTGTCATTCCTCTGATTCATTTTTTAACTGATCTGTCTCTGGCGGAGTTGTAATGTATACAGCAGTGTTGTGCATGTATATTACAGAGTGCCAGTGAACGCACCGCGAGCCAGAGCGTGACGTAGGCGCGCAGGTTCGGGTGTGAAAGAAAGTCAGAGAACGGAGCGGTGGAGGATCATGCAGTCTGTTAAGTGTATTTGTGCAGCTTAAACAATAAAGCAACGTCTGCTACAAACCAGCAAGGTTATTGAGCGTGCAGAGAAACATCACAGGAGTGACTGTGGAGCCGCGCATGTTTGTAACACAGTTTACAGCGAGGACACGGCTGCTCAGAGCGGAGCGGGGCGGGGGGAGGGGGGACAGCTGCCTGCAGAGCAGGGGGGGAGAGAAGCTGAGACGCGCGCGCGTTGTTTTTAACATTTTAGCACAGGCTGGACGCTGAGCTCTGCATCGGGCTGCGTTTTACAGACGGCTGGAGGGGATGTGCGCAGTTTAAAGCGCTCGGGTGTTAAGGGGCGGGGCGCCCTGACGTATTACGTCATGAAATTAGCATATCATGATATAAGATTTTTGCCCGGGCAAGCTTTTTATACCGGTATTACCGGTAACGATATGATATGGCCCAGCCCTAAACTGTGTTATGATAGGCTAAGTGCTTGTTAACTGTACAGTACAGTACAGTACAGTACTGTACATCTATTTATTTATTTAATTTTTTTTATTATTTTTTGTATGTGATCCTACTTACGGATTTTCGACTTACGAACGGCCCATAGGTACGGAACTCGTTCGTAAGTCGGGGACTACCTGTTACCAAAAGCGAATACATCAACCTCTGGACTTTCAAGGGCTCTGGCAGAATATCACTCTTTGCCTGAAGAACTGATTTTCACATGGCAGCAAATAATTACTAGCATTAAAGCAACATTTGCAGCAACACTAGTACTGAAACTATACATCTCACACTACAGTACTTATTTACCCAAATGGAAAAAAAATTATAAACATATAATGAACAAGGCTCAAATTATCTTACTTGTGAAGCAATAACTTGAGTTTTAAACTGCTACTTTTGCTAACAGGTATAGGTGTATTAGGTACCGTATCTTCCGCCGTACACGTCGCATCAGTCCAATTATGTCCAATAAGTGGGAAAATCCATAAACATGTTGCACCGCCGTATACGTCACATCTATTATGCGTTACCGCTGACGTGTCGTGTATGTTACGCATCACCGCTGACAACCCGGAAATGTGGGCCGGTGTTTTGCCAAAAATGGATTGGCTGCCAAATGGCCACAGGAGCGTGCACGGAAGGACTTTAACAAGATTAACACTTAAAAACAATTATTTGTTTGTTGAAAATTATAGCAAAGATGTGTCTGAGCTGAACTTTTCCTTAAAGGTTCAGTCTGCAGTTTCTGTAGAACTGCAGCACTTAGAAAAAATTTAAACAGGCAAAGCATTCTGATCCCTCCCCCTCAGAGCCATATATGGCTCTGAGGGGGAGGCTCTGCTGAAATTCAAATTCAAGCTCTGTTTTTATTGGCTGATTCAAATTCAAGCTCTGTTTTTATTGGCTGGTTACAAACTCTGTTTTTATTGGCTGGAAAATGGCGGGTCACCTTTTCTTTTTAGAAATGCTTATTTACCACCTGGAGAAGCAAGGGGACAATATTTTTTTTTATTTTTTTTCAGAGATTACCTGGCTAACATCAGTCTGTCAGGAGGTAGTGACAGAGTGAAGAAATATGTTTATAAAAAAAGCTACATACTGAAGCTTTAATAAATGCACGTAATGCTCAAATCAGCTGAATTTAAAAAATAGTTTTGCCACCTCGGTTCTGCGACGCGTGCACGCGCAGCGAGCGGAAACGCTGGATTTCTTTCAAATTTAACAAGATAAACACCTATAAAATATATTTGTTTGCTGACATAGTAAAGGTGTGTCTCAGCTGAACTTTTCTTAATAAATGCACTTTGACGGTTAAAACATGGCAAAATGAAGCCAACGAAATAAAGCGGCTTTAAAATTACTACACGCTCACCCGCCCATAATGATGACAGAAACACCTATTTATTTATTTATTTTTATTCAAACCTGTTGAATTCTTCATCCTCTGTGTCGCTGGTGAAGAGTTCTGCCAACTCCTGAGGTAACAGGTAGTTGATGCAGCTCAGAGCACTGCCTCCTCTTCCTCCTCCACGTCCAGCAAACATCCTGGTCTTCCTGAACCCGACTGGATGGATTCTTTACTGACTGAGGTCCACGCTTTATCCATCCATCCGAGGACCTGCTGGAACGTTGCGTGGCGCATCCTTCTTGTAGCCATGAAGCTGTGCTCTCCGTCCACCATCACTCCTCCTAAAGGCGGCGCAGAGCTGCTTTGAAGCTCCGGTTCACAGAAATGTCCAGAGGCTGCAGCACTTTGATCAAGCCTCCCAGGATGATGGCAGGAATGGAGTTTAACGCTTTAATTTTATCTTTAAATTGCAGCATGATGTACACGCACACGTTGTCCATCTAGCAGGACTTTTTTTACTCTAAAATATCCGTACACTTACAGGTACACCGATAGTCGTCAAAAGCCTAGAGGCCCCTTTAGCGCCCCTAGTGGCCAAAAGTGGTACTGCTCCATTTTTTTTCAGTCAGAATGAATGGAAACGGTCATATCTCAGCCAAACATTGGTCTAAAAATATGGGGGGGAAATCCATAAATATGTCGCTTCACCGTATAAGTCACAGTACATGCAAATTAGGCAAAAAACTGCGACTTATACGCCGATAAATACGGTATACAGTATACAGTAGTACCTCGCTACTTCACGGTTTTTCAAAATAAGATTGGACATGACACATAACTGGCTGATTGATGGATTAGCCGCACGATGGGCATGACATTATTATTTAAAATAAATTATTAAAAATTATTTAGCACCTGCTAAATCAGATCAGCTGATCAGTGCAGAGTGGAGAAGTGGGCATGGCCAAGAGCGCTTGCATGTGGCAAAGAGCAGAGGAGGCAGAGAGCTGAGATCATGACATGCTGTGATCTTTTAGAGCTTTTAGAGTTTAGAAACATTGTGTAGAATATTGCAAGAGTGTGGAAAGGGTTTAAAACACCTACCGTATAGGTAGTCCCCGACTTACGAGCGAGTTCCGTTACAACGAGTTGCTCGTAACATGGAAATCTCGTAATTCGGAACGGCCGCCACGTGTCTCGTAAGTCCGGAATTTCGCTCGTAAGTTGGAACGGTTTTGCTAGCGCGACTACAAACACTCGTTTTTCATCGAAAAACTGCTTACGAGTGCATAAAAATGATCGGAAACGTGTGTCCACATGTTTAGCTAACGAACTGTGGTGAAAAAACACAGAAAAACTTGGTATTTTTTGCGTTTTTTCCAAAAATTCGCCAGCTCGTAAGTCCGGAACCTCGTAGGTCAGAGCGCTCGTAAGTCGGGGACTACCTGTATATACATATATATAAATATATATTAGGGGTGTAACGGTACGCTAAAATCACATTTCGGTTTGGTTCAAATACAAGGAGGGCTCGGTCGGTTTATTTTCGGTACAAAAAAAAAAAGACTTTCAAAATTTTTATTTTGAAAATATGCCAGAAATACGTTTGTATAAAAATAAATAAAAGTGACCCATTTGGATGATATTTTAAATAAACAGCACTCTTTATAATAAATAAACTATATGAACAATAATAAAAATCTTAATAAATACAATAACAGTCAGAACCAGAACAATAAGCAGCAACAGACTGTTTACAATCTAACTAATCAAGTTTTTGTCCAAAAAGACCAACTTGTCCACATTTTCTGCTAAAAGCACAGATCTAGTTGCAGTGAATATCTCCAGTAGTGGAGAAAAGCATCTCAATAACAACAGTAGCAGCAGTGTGGCTGTATTTGTCCTATTATTATTATTACTCACAACAACCTCTTCTTGGACCTGCTCCCCCAGGACAGGTCCCTGGAAAAGTTCAGAGTTCAGTTCAGTCATCACACACTTCTTAGCTGCAGGTGATCTGGTGGATTTCCCTGAAGAGGAAGAAGAGAGCAGCTACCTCTGTCCCAGACTGGAAATAAAACACAAAGGAGGTTAAAAAAACAAGTTAATAAGATTATGATTTTAAATAAAAAAGATTAATTAGATGAATAATGAAAGAACAATACCTCTTGAACGGTTGAATCTCTCGGTCATCATCTTCATCAGGGCAGGGCTTTAATCAGCTCCGGGGCTTGTTGACAATAGCAGTTTTATTTTTTTCATAAAGTGCTGAACTTTTTGACTGAAGTGTTGACGTGATGGATGTCGCAGCGACGCTCAATAACTTTAAAGCCTGCGCATAAACAACATTCAGACTTAGATTCAGAGATTTAAAAACTCAAACAGTTTGTGTTATTGCTCTGGACCGCTCTGATTTACCTGATGAAGGATGTTTAAATGCAGCTGCTGTTAGCAGTGTTTCTGCAACAAGCTGCTTTTCTTCGTTCACGTCGTTTCAAACGCGTTCACGTTAGACGTGTTGTTGCTGCAGATCCAGTCTCAGTGAAACAACGTCCACACAGCTTTGGATGTGCACTCGTCTTTTAACAAGAAAGCTATAACGTTCCCAAACAGGAGACCGCACACGAGATGCTAACGGCTAAATGCTGCGCGTGCTGCAAGATAATAGCGCCATGCTGAAACGCGCCCAGGAAATTTTGTTCCGCGGCGCATATATTAACGTTCAATGAGTGAAAAAATAACCGAAACGGTATGCAGGTGGACTGAACCGAACGTGCCGTACCGAAACGGTTCGGTACACCCACGTGTACCGTTACATCCCTAATACTGTATACTGTATACATAAATGATAAAATAAACTACGGGTACAACTTAATACTTTTACGGTACTACTATTCCTACTTGGTGGTTTTTCACTTATTGCTGGTCTTCGGGGTACAGATTCCCCATGAAAAACGAGGGACTACTGCGCATACTGAATTTTAAGCCACAAAGAATTGTTTTAAATTTATAGAGGGCTATACTGAAATTGTTTTTTCTCAAGAAAATTTTTTGAATAAAAATACCACTATGCAACATTCTTTTTCTTTCTAATATGAGGACAAGTTTGTTTTCAATAAGCACACAATAATGAAATGTAGAGAGCAAGGGTCAAGACTTCAGCTCAAGTGAGCAGCACAAGGATAAATAATTCTTCATTACAAAGCTCAGGCGCAGTGCTTTACAGAGCTAGTTGTTTCCATAAAACAGTTTTACAAATTAAGCACACAGACCAGGCGCGTCGTTAGACCAGGGCTTCCGGGGCTAAAGCCCTCAATGTTTCAAGCTGCTAAAAACGCCCCTGACATAGACCATTCAGTCCTTTGCCTCCCTCTGGTCGTTAATAAATCACAAATGGAGCTGGCCACTTCTTGTACAGATGTAAGCTTTCAGACATTCAGCAGGCAGTGCAGAACCAAAGAGGCATGGGGCAGAACTCAGATGGGTTAACATGGAGCGTTACACATTAAACCATTATTTTAATTAACTACAAATTTGCTGTGTGCCACCAATGATTTTCCCTTGTTAATAAATCTGTTTGCTCTTGTTTAATTCTGTGACTGGGCAGTGGATCACAGTTTCATTAGTAATATTGAGCTATGACAGGTCTCTCTTGTAAACGAGTCCTCGTGGCTCAATGGGACTAACCTGTTTAAATAAAGGTTGAATGAATATTGGAGGTTTTGTGAATGACCCTTTTGTTGCAGTACCACCCTCTTTTCTCCTGTTGCTCGTTTCATAATGTAACAGCAACTACAAACCGGATTCCAAAAAAGTTGAGACACTAAACCCATTGTAAATAAAAACTGAATGCAATGATGTGGTGGTGCCAACATCTAATATTTTATTCAGAATAGAACACAAATCACAGATCAAAAGTTTAAACTGAGAGAATGTATAATGTTAAGGGAAAAATATGTTGTTTCAAAATTTCATGGCGTCAACAAATCCCAAAAAAGTTGGGACAAGTCCATTTTTACCACTGTGTGGCATCCCCCCTTCTTCTTACAACACTCAACAGACGTCTGGGGACAGAGGAGACCAGTTTCTCAAGTTTAGAAATAGGAATGCTCTCCCATTCATGTCTAATACATTGTTCTCTCTCCTCCACCGTTCTGTCTCATCTCCTAACTCTCTACCCTCTCACATGGTTTCCACAGAATTTTGCAACTCCCTGATGTCATATTTCAATGAAAAGATTATTTCAATTCATAAACACCTTGGACCAAATACTGCCCCCAGCATCCTTGTTGAACTCCCCCCTCCCTCCCTCCCTTTCTCTGTCTTCTCCCTCCCCTCTGCTGATGACATTGCTGACATTATCAGCAAGTCCAAGTCCTCATCCTGTCAACTTGACCCATTTCCCACAGTTCTTGTTAAATCCTGTCTCCCGTCTCTGCTCCCTATCATCACTAATATCATCCACTCCTCCCTAACCTCTGGCATTGTTCCCACAGCCTTCAAATCTGCTGCCATCACCCCCATCATCAAGAAACCAGGTCTTGACTTCACCAACTTCAGTAATCTTCGTCCGATCTCCAATCTGCCCTTCATCTCCAAGATCCTTGAAAAAACTGTTGCTAGTCAACTTCACTCTCACCTGTCCAACAACAACATTTATGAAGAGTTTCAATCTGGTTTTCGCCCCCACCATAGCACCGAAACAGCTCTAGTAAAAATTACTAACGACCTTCTTCTTGCTGCTGACTCTGGTCTTCTGTCCATCCTCATTCTTCTTGATCTAAGTTCTGCCTTCGACACCATCTGTCATTTTATCCTCCTCAACAGACTAACCTCCATTGGCATCTCAGGTACCCCGTTAGACTGGTTCAACTCCTATCTCTCTGACCGCACTCAATTCATTCAGCTTAAATCCTTCCGTTCCCAGTCTTCCCCTGTCTCCACGGGTGTCCCCTAAGGCTCTGTCCTCGGACCCCTCCTCTTCATCATTTACCTCCTTCCTCTAGGTCACATCTTCCGCAAATACGGCGTCCATTTCCACTGTTATGCTGATGACACACAGCTCTACTTGTCATCAAAACCTAACTCCACCCACCCACCCTCCATCCTCACCGACTGTCTCATTGAGCTAAATCACTGGTTTTCTAACAATTTCCTTCAACTAAACAGCAACAAAACAGAAATCATTCTCGTTGGTAAAATCAAAAAAGGCGTTCAATACAGGATCAACTGGACTTTATTTGTTGCAGAAAACGTTTCGACTTCTGTCCAGAAGTCTTTTTCAATTCTACAAATACAAACCCCCAGGTGTGATGTGTTGTTTTGTCAATTTAAATAGAATGGGCATGTTAGGTATTTTGTGGTGTTATTTCAGTGTCCAATTTCATATGTTGGTGCGTGGCTTGTATAAAACTTCTCGTTCTCACAGCTTCCATTCATTCAGAATTGAAAAAGACTTCTGGACAGAAGTCGAAACGTTTTCTGCAACAAATAAAGTCCAGTTGATCCTGTATTGAACGCCTTTTTTGATTTTATCATGTCCTGGACGACTGAGAATCTTCACCAGCAAATTCTCGTTGGTACCAAAAACTCTATTTCAAAATCAGAACATCTTCTCGTCCCCCTTAACAACTCTCTGCTATCCCCCTCCCCTCAGGTCAAGAGCCTCGGTGTCATCCTCGACACCACTCTCTCCTTCACTTCACACATCAACAATATTACTCGGTCTGCCTATTTCCACCTCCGTAATATTAACCGTCTCCGTCCTTCTCTCACACCCCGCTCCACAGCCATCCTGGTGCACAGTCTTGTGACTTCCCGTATCGATTACTGCAACTCCCTTCTCTACGGCCTCCCCAACAAATCTCTCCACAAGTTACAGATGGTCCAGAACTCAGCTGCCCGTGTCATCACTCAAACCTCCTACTATAACCACATCACTCCTGTCCTGCAGCAGCTCCACTGGCTCCCGGTTAAATCACGCATCATCTTCAAAATTCTACTTCTCACGTTCAAATCTATCCACAACCTTGCCCCTCCTTATCTATCTGACCTCCTACAAATCTCCATCCCATCACGCTCTCTCAGATCCTCCTCTTCACTACATCTCCATGTACCCTCTGCCCGCCTCTCCACCATGGGGAGCAGGGCCTTCACCTGCTCTGCCCCTCACCTCTGGAACGCTCTACCGCCAGACCTTCGAAACACCACCTCCCTTTCTCTGTTCAAGACAGCCCTGAAAACA
Organism: Garcialebias charrua; assembly: GCA_038048925.1. Lineage (NCBI taxonomy): Eukaryota > Metazoa > Chordata > Actinopteri > Cyprinodontiformes > Rivulidae > Garcialebias > Garcialebias charrua. The sequence goes on along the minus strand of JBBPBX010081468.1, from coordinate 907 downwards.
CATCTCTTTAGACTAGCTTATCATTAAAGCTGCAGTATGTAGCTTTTTTTATGAACATATTTCTTCACTCTGTCACTACCTCCTGACAGACTGATGTTAGCCAGGTAATCTCTGAAAAAAAAAAAAAAAAATTGTCCCCTTGCTTCTCCAGGTGGTAAATAAGCATTTCTAAAAAGAAAAGGTGACCCACCATTTTCCAGCCAATAAAAACAGAGTTTGTAACCAGCCAATAAAAACAGAGCTTGAATTTGAATCAGCCAATAAAAACAGAGCTTGAATTTGAAATTTAACAGACCACAAGGGGGCAGAGCGGGATCAGAATGCTTTGCCTGTTGAAAATATTTCTAAGTTCTGCAGTTCTACAGAAACTGCATACTGTACCTTTAACTTTACTAAATGTATTTTTATTATTTTGCATTTTATAATCTTTATGTATTTTATATTTCAATTTGTCACTGATAATGCTTGCACTGTATTGGTTTGTTAAGTGTCCTTGGGTGTCCTGAAAGGCGCTAAAATAATAATAATAATAATAAAATTATTATTATTATTATTATTAATCTTCTTCTTCTTCTTTCGGCTTTTCCCTTTTCAGGGGTTGCCACAGCGAGTCATCCTCCTCCACCTCACTCTGTCCTCTGCATCCTCTGTCCTCACTCCAACTACCTTCATGTCCTCTCTAACTGCATCCATATATCTCCTCTTTGTCTTTTTCCTGGCAGCTGCATTTCTAACATCCTTCTACCAATATACCCACTGTCCCTCCTCTGGACATGTCCAAACCATCTCAGTCTGGCCTCCCTAACTTTATCTCCCAGTTGTTCAACATGTGCTGTACCTCTGATGATCTCATTCCTGATCTTATCCATCCTTGTCACTCCTAAGGAGAACCTCAGCATCTTCATTT